>JAWQEG010000938.1:0-130938 GCA_033782935.1 Petrolisthes cinctipes | reverse complement strand
ACATATATTATTTTTGAGTCAGTCGCTCCTGTGTGTGGAAGTCAGGAAAGAACCCAACACTCTGTGGCCAAGAGGGAGAACGCCGAGGTGTCATGTCGTGTGGATGCCAACCCTCCCGTAGTGACATTCAGATGGACCTTCAACAACACAGCTGAAGCCATCAACGTCCCTGAAGGAAGGTACGTACAGTCAGCGGCAAATGTCGTGTCGTCTCCCTCAGCGTTTTTGAAGGATAACATAAAGTCTGATCATCCAACCAACACATTTCACCATACAGAATTATAATAACCAGGGGGTAAATTAATAAACCTCTTTTTTTTTTTTTTAGTTTACGGGCCTGTGAAGCTTATATTTCCATACAGTATTTTATGACTTGACCGATGTGGCGACACGAGTTTTGCCACCGACTTTACACTCTCAATCCAAAATATGTATCCAGGCTTGCTTCGAATAGCCTGATCGAGTATTAAGCGAGTTCAAGCAAATATGACATAGGATAAGCGTTGTAATTGGTTCACTAGTATGTCAAATGATTCGAAACTTCAACAAGACCTGGATACAATTTTTGGATTGCGTGTGTACAGTCACGAGCACTAATAAGTATTCATGTGTGCTTCGAATACCTAGAGACAGTAAATAAATGCACAATAATAAGATCTCCATTGGAATTACTTCGTTGGTGAATTGGTAGACTGTTAAAAGCTCCAAACGAAGCTGTATACGTATTAGTGCTCGTGACTGTTCTATTAAAGACAAAAGTGGTGTCGTTAAATTTGGTGGAAACATATGGTAAAGAGCTAACCATACTGGACATGGACGTTATTGTGGTGTGGTTTTCATTATGTTTCACGAGTTGTATAAAATCATCGGACAAGACAACGACACTACTTTTGTCTTTGATAGTACAGTCACGAGCACTTATATGTAATACAACTTTGTTTGGAGCTTTGAACAGTCTACCAATTCACCAACGAAGTCATTCCAATGGAGATATTATTATTGTGCATTTATTTACTGTCTCTAGGTATTCGAAGCACACCTGGATACTTATTAGTGCTGGTGACTGTACAATCAGTGTGAATGTTCTTCATCATTCACTTCCCAAAGCACCGAGTGAGTCGACGGAATGTAAATTTGTCGGGCCTGTACTGTACACGGCAGAAGTGTTTCCAGTTATCCCTGTACCAACACTCCCTCCTTACTTGGTCAAACCCTATGACTACATAATTATGTCCCTTATTATAATTAATAAAGATAAACAATCCATTATAAAAAATATAAAAAATCGTTACACAATTATCATATTTTTTTTCTAGATACACCATTTTTCGTAGCAGTGTTACCTATATTATGTTCTTTGGGTTGGGGTTGATGTAGTAGTTGTGAAAAATCTTTGCAATAAAGTTACGGCAGCACGGTTAACTGTAAAATAATGGCTGTTTCATTGATGCTCCGAATTTGTTGACTGAAGCCCTAAAACTTTCTGGAATTTGACTGTCTCTGATTCCGTTGCCTTTCTCTGGACACGACTCTGACCCTGGTGTGAGTATATCCAAGAGTATATCTATCATGTGTTAAGGACCCACGTAACGTAGTGGGGAAATTGGAGGTTAGCGAGTCCTTCAAACATTGCCACGAAACACCACCAACATTGAAGGAGCTTGTTTCGTGGCATACTCAGGAGGAATCAGAAGCCACCAACTCTCATATACGATCACTGGATCCATAAGGGTATGGTACACTGGAGAGCCTCGATTCCTCCAAAGTATGCCAGGAAACAGAATAAGATGAACAGATATAATGGTGTTCTGTTGCTTGGAGTAGCTTGAAGGAATCACTTGCTCCAGATTTACCAACACTGTGCTCTCCCCTTAATAGTGGTGTATTTATCAGGTTCGTGGTGGTGGGCACAGAGTCACGAGTCAACTACACCCCGATGAATGAGTTGGACTACGGGACATTGCTGTGTTGGGCCAATAACAGTGTGGGCATCCAGGCACAACCCTGCGTCTTCCACATCCTTCCTGCTGGTTTGAACATAACACGATTATATTTCTCCTTCTCCTTCTTCTTCTTCTCATCTTCCTCCTTGTCTTTCTACCTCCTCCTCTTCCTCCTTGTCCTTCTACCTCTTATTCTTCCTGTGGATCCTTCTACCTCCTCCTCTTCCTCCTTGATCTTCTTTCTACCTCCTCCTCTTCCTCCTTTCCACATCCTTCCTGCTGGTTTGATCATAACACGATTATATTTCTCCTCCTCCTTGTACACTCGCAATCCAAAATATTTATCCATGCTTGCTTCGAATAGCCTGATCGAGTATTAGGCGAACTCAAGAAGCAAATATGAAACAGGATAAGCGTTGTAATTGGTTCACTAGTATGTCAAATGATTCGAAACTTCAACAAGACCTGGATACAAATTTTGGATTGCGAGTGTACTTCTTATCTTCCTCATTGTCCTTCTTTCTACCTCCTCCTCTTCCTCCTTTCTACATCCTTCCTGCTGGTTTGATCATAACACGTTTATATTTCTCCTCCTCCTTCTTCTTCTCGTCTTCCTCCTTGATCTTCTTTCTACCTCCTCCTCTTCCTCCTTTCCTTCATACTTACTGTCCCACCTCTCTATCACTATTATGCCCCTCGTTCTACAAGATCTTCTATTTCTAGGGTGGTTTTCATTCTTCCTCAGCTCAATAACTAACTCTCTCTCTCTCTCTCTCTCTCTCTCTCTCTCTCTCTCTCTCTCTCTCTCCGTTATCGTTGTCTTTCTGAGGAATTATCTGTGTTATATATATGATAGAATTTGCTATAAGCTGTTTCCTCCCTAAGTGGAGAGGTTTAGTCCTACAGTGAACTGAAATTAAGGGGGTGCGGGAGTAGGGGACAGGCTTGGGGGGGGATTTTGGGTGGTGCGGGAATAGGGGGACAGGCTTGGGGTGGGTAGAAAGCCTGTCCCCTATTCCCGCACCCCCCTAACCCCCCCCAAGCCTGTCTCCCCTACCTCCGCACCCCCCTAACCCCCCCATGCCTGTCCCCCTACTCCCGCACCCCCCAAACCCCTCCCCAAGCCTGTCCCCTAACCCGGCACCCCCCTAAACACCCCCCCCTTAGCCTGTCCCTAACCCCAGCACCCCCCAAACTCCCCCCTACACAGGCACCTCCCTAAACCCCCCCTCCCAAGCCTGTCCCCTACCCCAGCACCCCCCTAAACACCCCCCCCTTAGCCTGTCCCTTACCCCAGCACCCCCCAAACCCCCCCCTACACCCGCACCTCCCCAAACAACCCCCCCAAGCCTGTCCCTCTACCCCCGCACCCCCCTAAACCCCCTCCCCCCCAAGCCTGTCCCCCTATTCCTGCACCCCCTTAATTAACTAACTTCACATATTTTTCTATATTATAACCAGGTAAGCCAGACCCGCCTCACAATTGTCGTGTGGTTGAGGTGACAATGTCGTCCCTGCAGCTCACGTGTCTACCCGGGGGGAATGGTGGACTCAACCAAAGTTTTCTTCTTCAGGTAACAAACATCACACATCAAACCTTCCTTGTGCTTCATTCTGTTATGTTTTTTTTGTTTTTGTTTTTTGTGATGTGTGTGTGTGTGTGTTTGTGTGTGTGTGTGTGTGTGTGTGTTTGTGTGTGTGTGTGTGTGTGTAGTCATTGGATTCTCATGGGCCCCGCCTACCCGTATGTATTGTTGTCTGCCTGTTGATTGACGCCACGGAGAGAGAAAAACACACACACACACACACACACACCAAACCTCTTTGAGTCGGGCTGCTTGGTCAGACAGCTTGAGGAACTTCAACAACAACAACCTCTTTGAGTTTCAATGGCACCAACTTCTATAATTATAATAACAATACATGGAGTCTATCCACCCAATATTTTTTTCATTTTTACTGTTCGCTCAGTTGGTTTTCTTGCAAAAATCCAAATCCAAATTTCTGTTTTGATTAAAAAAAAAGTGGCAAAGAAAAACGCAACATTCCTCTGTCTCAAAATCATAACTAGACGAGCTGGCCGCCACAATTTGCAGCATGAGTTGCAGAATTTTACCATAAAAAGATGCATATAGATTGACAGATTGAAAGTTATAGTGTGTTTTGCTTGTTATAAGACTGCATAACAGTCAATAAGGTGGTAGTATAGTATTGGTAAATCAGGAGTAAATGATTCCTTCAAACTATTCCAAGCACCAGGACACCATAATCTTTGTTTATTTGGTTCTGTTTCCAGGCATACTTTGGAGGAATCAAGGCGCTCCAATGTACCATCGCGCTATTAAGTGTTGTCACAAAGAAATAAAATCAGTATCTAAAAATCTATCCATAACCAACTGCAGTATATGAAAAAGGTTGGTAATTAGCGATATACGATAATATGGGACGAAACTTTATGAAATATCAAGTTCCTGTTTACTGAGATGGAGAACACAAATGCGGAGTAAATTTGGTTATGAAAATAAGTGAAGTAAACCTTACTATTGCTAAGTGGTATAAGGAGTAAAACAAAATTGTATCAGAGAATATATTAAAGATTGAGAAATGGTAAGTTAACTAGTGTGAAATAAATAATTGACTGTAAACTAATGCGTCTCCGTAAGTAACCTCTCTATGCCTGCGCGGAGTAAAGCAGTACTACGGCCGCAAGTCAAGGAATACTTTTCACCTTTAATCGTTTAACTTCTTGATGATTACCCTAGTGGATCAATGAGAAATTTATCTAGCTATAAATCATATCAACATTATTATTGTATAATTCCGTATAGCAAATTACATATTATAAAGTTTGTCGAATCTACTAGTATGAGGGAGGGAAGGAAGGGTAGGGGCCACTCAGCCACCATAACACTGTCACTGTATTCCTCCGCCGTGTGCCGTCGTCTAGTGACGTCTAGTCGTCTCAGTTTGATCACGAATATATTTTGTAACACTCTGTAAATGCATTCATAATATACTGTTCAGCAACCTTGATAGTCCAATATACTACGTGGTGTATGTTTTTTGAGATAAAATATTATTTAACATAAAGATCTAAACTGTTTGGCAAGTATGTCCATAAATTATTGTGTCCGAAACTTTATGAAAAGTATGACAACACTTCTTAGTGCGACTGTACACTCGGATACCACAGTCCCTATAGCCCACCTGAGTCGAAGCCCGAGATCTGAAGCAGGGAGTTTCTGGACGACAGCCCACCCAAACCATCACAATGCTACACACACATGTCCAACCAATGGAGGCTTTGGGTGGGCTGTCGTCCAGAAACCACCTGCTTCAGATCTCGGGCTTCGACTCAGGTGGGCTAGGGACTGTGGTATTCGAGTGTACCAAAAGTATACTATCCCCTTAATTATTATTATTTTCTTAAATTCACTACTTTTTATTCAAACAGATGTACCCACTTGGCTCCAGACAACCAGCAGTAGAGATGACTCGTCCTAACCCGACCTTCTCCGTGACTCGTCTGCGTCCTGCCACAACATACCTGGTCCGAGTAGCTGGAGTGAACCATAGAGGAGCCTCCAGACCTTCACAACTCCAGGTGGTAACAAGTACCGTCCTCAGTCAACCTCAGGAAACCAGCGCAGGTACAGTACAAGTTGTAAGATGGTCAGGGGGTTGGTTAGCCAGCTGTGGCCTTCTCCTTTGTTGTATGACTTGACAACAATAAACTTTTCATTCATTCATACCTTCTCTCTCTACCCTTTATGTTTAAGGGGTTAATATACTTTTGGTATATTAGAGTGTCTTGATTCCTCCAAAGTATGACATGAAACAGAATCAGATTAACAACTATATTGGCATCCTGTTGCTTGGAATACTTTGGAGGAATCAGTTACTCCAGATTCACCAACGTTGTAATACCCCTTTAAGCCTCAATAACCAAAGCAACCCACCCTCCTCCTCCTCCTCAGAGCCGACCAGGGAGAGGGGAGGCGGGGCAACACTACCAATCAGAATGGGTGTGATGGCAGCGGTGATTGGAGGGGCATTGGTGTTAGTCGTTACTGTCACGGTTCTCACTTTGTTTATCATACGACGCCGCTGCCACCACCGCCATCCATGCTCTCCACCACCACCCCATCTATCACCCAAAAGCCTCTCAGCTCTCAGCAAGGAAGAAGAGACCTCAGCCACGCCCCTGCCATCATCCTGTTCCCCTCACCATGACCCAGACCTGCTCTCACACACACCCGGTTAGTTGATGTAAACAAACGACAGTATTCCTCTAACAACCCGTAAAAATATCAACCTTGCCTTGGTGGTTAATTAAGGTACCCTGTGTTGTAGTCAGAAAATTTTGGGAAGTAAATGAGTCCTACAAATATTGCCACGAAACAACAACACCTCTATGGAAGGAGCTTGTTTTGTGGCATGGTCAGAAGGAATTAGAAGCCTCCCATTTTCATGCACGATCACAGGGCCCTTAACGTCGATATGTTACCACCAAATGAATAGTGGTTGAGTATATTAAAAATGCAGACACACAGTGCATAATAGGCAGGATTGGGGAGCTGAGTGCTTTAGGAATTCTTGGGTGTATGGAGGATTAACAATGCATTGGAGATCTACATGTAACAGGTTAGAACACACTACTCGGTTATTATAATGCACTGACCTCTAATGGGAGTGAACTTGGCTTTAATCCTAGAGTACAGGTGATTCAACAAGGCATTGGAGATCTACATGTAATAGGCTCGAACACGCTAACAAGATATTATAATGCACTGACCTCTGATGGGAGTGAACTTGCCTTAGCTTAGTTTTAGAATGTCCAGGGTCGGTATTCACAAAACAACTTAGAGTTTGTACTTGTTGGTATGTTTGCATTTCTGACCTCACCATATTGTTTCAGGTTCATATCGAAGCAGTGAATGGTTTTGCTATTCTATTTGTATGAGCTGTTGTTATGAATTCGAAGCAGTGTCGGGTAATATAGGTCCTCGCCATGAATGAATGCTTACGAATAAAATTGTATGTTAAGAGTGAACTTTGCTTTTGTGAATACGGGCCCAGATGATTCAACAATGTATTGGAGATCTAACTGGTTATATTACTGACAGATCCTGGGGGTGGCAGTATATCCCACATGCCTTCTATTTCTGCAGCTTCTAGCACCTGTACCCTGCACATGAGCCAGTCTTTCTTCACTCCACCCACCACCACAGTCAGTCTACTCTTCATTCATTTCTTTGTTCAGTACAGAAGTTTGGAAAGAGTCAGTGTACAGTTGTAATAATTTTATATAATTCCTATAAGTTAAATGCGCTTTTAATTTCTAATAACGTCTCACAAAAAATATAACAATAAAAAGTACATGAAAACAATGTTAGGATATTTGTATGAGCCAAAGCTATCTGTATGTCTACGATGTCTACGATTGTACCTTTATGTACAGTTGCCAAAAATGAATTACAACAACTTTTGATAGAACATTTAAGTTTATTAATGTCCATAGTTGTTTGTAGGGATCATAAGTATGTAATACAGAAGGATATGTATATTTCCTTCTGTATTACATATTTATAGTCCCTACAAATAGTTGTGGATATTACTATGGTTAAAGTTCCATTAAGATTTCTTGCAATTCATATTTTGGCAACTGTACATCCATAAAGAATATGATGTATTTTTTTCATGAGTCGTGTCACTTGTTATAATATTATTAGGTAATAGAAGTATCCTTTCCCAGGCTATAGACTCCGAGTACACCCAGGTATTGTGTCCTACCACCAAGGATACTCATGAACAACAACCAACTCATGTACAGGACAACATGGGACGTTCTCACCACAACAGCCTAACAACTCCTTTGACTTATACTCATCCACACTTAGCACGAGACCATTCTGTGCCTTACCTTCCTGAGTCTGAACAGTCAAAGGTTAGTTATTAAAGGGAGCATCTATTGTGGCAAATTGGAGGTGTACAGATTCCTCCAAGCTATGACAGGAAATAGAATCCCTCTGTATGAAACTATATAAGGAATGTGTTTTATAGCGGAGTTTGGAGGGCTACATGGACTCCAATTTGTCCAGAAAAGGTTACTTCCCTTAACTGACACAAGATGTACACTAATATCATTCATTAGTCAAGGTGAGTATTCATATATCATTATAGCATCTTTTATGTCAGGTGAAGGTACAGTACTTGAATACATATAGGGTTAAGGAATCAATCCTTTATTTATATACTGTATTGTTCTTTAGTTGGTTGTTGTATAGTCAGGTTGGCTACACATAAAGGAGGTTCAAGGTTTATGACTTCCTAAAGATTCTGAGTTAAACAAATGATCTTGGTAATAAGTGAATAGTATGAGTGTCAGTATAAAGATCTCTGCCGATTACCAGTCTTTGAAGACCCTGATGGCAAGAATTGCAGTTCTGTTAACACTAGACTGTTTTTCTACAACATAATTGTCTGAGTGAGGGAGAGAATTTTTATTTTATGATGACATTTTCATCTTTTCCCATGAGACTTTGGGTTCCATTTATTCCATTTTTGCGAACTCCATTTCTGCTAGTTGCTGTGTTCACTATAATGTTACAAACTACACTAACACTGTCAAATTGTTCCGTGTAATTATTTACCTGAGAGTGAAAGAGGTTTATAGTGATTTACCTGAGAGAGTGAAAGAGGTTTATGGTGATTTACCTGAGAGTGAAAGAGGTTTTATAGTGATTTACGTGAGAGAGTGAAAGAGGTTTATGGTGATTTACCTGAGAGTGAAAGAGGTTTTATGGTAATTTACATGAGAGAGTGAAAGAGGTTTTATGGTTATTTAACTGAGAGTGAAAGAGGTTTATGGTGATTTACCTGAGAGTGAAAGAGGTTTTATGGTGATTTACCTGAGAGAGTGAAAGGTTTTATGGTGATTTAACTGAGAGAGTGAAAGAGGTTTTATGGTGATTTACCTGAGAGAGTGAAAGGTTTTATGGTGATTTAACTGAGAGAGTGAAAGAGGTTTATGGTGATTTAAGTGAGAGAGTGAAAGAGGTTTATGGTGATTTAACTGAGAGAGTGAAAGAGGTTTATGGTGATTTAACTGAGAGAGTGAAAGAGGTTTATGGTGACATTTGTATCCTTGTCTCTTCGGCAGGTTACAGTGAAAGCAATAGCGGATTGTGGGTCAGCAGAGCGATGTCCAGGTCACCTCTACCCTTGTTTCCATCCTCCTCTCCCCATACCATCTTACGGCTCAAGTTCTCCCAGACCTTCTCTCCAGTTGTCATCGCATCATCCATCTGATCCCTCTCTTCACTCATCCGATCCTTCCCTCCACGCTCCTGATCTGTCTCTCCACACATCACCCCCTTACCACCTGCCAGCAGATCCAACCCTCTCACTCCCTCGTTCCCTTCATCCTGCCACCATCTCCACACTACATTCATCATTACACTCAGTCGTTCCTCCCTCGTTCATTCGTAAGTTACCCAGGTATTCCTCACCCCAGTGTCAATGTCCTGAAAGCAATAAACCTTCCCCATCCAGCTATAGCTCCCTCACCCGCCAATCCAAAGTACTCAAGAAGGGAACTGGCTCTGGGAGGGCCAGTTGTAGTGGAAGGCCTGAGAAGCAGGAACAACCCGTCAACATCCTCAACACAATCAAAATGGAAAGCTCAGTGTGATTTTCTTGACCCGCTCAGATTCCTCATTAAAGCCTCTTCCACATGAGAGGCAAACAGACGGCGGGCACTTTCGCTTTTTACCAGTGTTACCATATCAAACAGTCCCCGGTAACCATTGGCCACTTGTGCCCGACACCTACCCACAAAATTGGTAACAGTGTCTGCCCGTCTCTCGTCATTTCCCTCTCGTGTGGAAGGGGCTTAAGGACTCAATGATTTGCAAGGGTGCCAACAAGATTGCTAGTGAACTTCAAGATGATATTTTGATCATTTGAATTGTGAAGAAATATATATTTAGGAAAATGAATCATAACCAAGGCACGAACTGTGAAGAAGTTTGTGGACGAAGGCTTACTTAATTGAGGTTCGTCGTTGAGATATTCTGTTGGTTGATATTCTACCTTTGGCACTCTACTATACTTTTGAGTAAATCATCTCGAAGTTGATGATGAAGTTTACTGCTTATCAATGACGACAAAACACCATGAAATATCAATAAACTTCATATCAGGGAAAGATAAAATTGTCTTAACCCGACGAGAGGTTACTGTCACCACTTGATCTACAAGGGTTAAACATGGGATGATGCCAAAGGTCTACGCTAATAATAATAAAACAACCCTATGTCAGGTAAATATTTAGTATCTGAAAAGTGTTGACAGCTTCTGGCAACAACCCCAAGAGTATAGAATTATGTGTGTTAGTGGTTGACAAAAATATTCATGAATGGGTTTATTGCCTCCTAAGATGTGGCAATACTTTTAGGAGTATTGCCACATCTTAGGAGTTTTTAGGAGTTTTGTCCCCTATATAATGAGGAGAGAAAATGTCTACAAGAATTACAAATGCCATATGAAGAGAATGGTATTAATATAGTGGTGAGAATGTTATTCGTAAATGAGAATATGGAATTGAAGAATAAATCCCTAAATAAAATGTGAAAGAAAAGAAAAATTAAATTTAGTGAAATAATGGAATAGGATAGAAAGAATATAAAGAAAATGCAAGTGCCGATGCAAAGGCGATACTTGGATACACAACTCAACTCAACTCAACTCAACCCAACCCCTCCGGACCCAAGCCAATCTCCATTCCTGTATTCTGATGTCCTTTTACTTCTTTTTCCTTCGTGTTTGCTTACCCTCCTCTCTGGATCTTTCTCCTCTGTAATATAAGGTGTTTGTGGCCTAACACAGTCTTCTTCTTTTTATCCACTGTACATCCCTCACTCATGAATGGAAGGGTAATGTTTGTATCGTAGTGTGTAAGTTATTATCAACAAGGCAATCATGAATTCTGTCTACCAATGACGTGTTTACTCTAGGGATTGTTTAGGGATTGTACACTCGCAATCCAAAATATGTATCCAGGCTTGCTTCAAATAGCTTGATCGAGTATTACGCGAACTCAAGTAAATATGAAAGAGGATAAGCGTGTAATTGGTTCACTAGTATGTCAAATGATTCGAAACTTCAACAAGACCTGAATACAAATTTTGGATTGCGAGTGTATAGTACAAGGCAGTCATCAAGTTTGTCTACCAATGGTGTGTTTACTCTAGGGATTGTTACCAGAAGCTGCCAACTGTGTGTGTTCAGATACTTTATTTTGTTGAGTAGGCTACAACATTATAGACTGGGGCCAGCTATTCAAAGTGTACAGTACTCAACCCAAACTCATAATATTTGTATTGTTGTTGTTGTTTTCGGTGAGTGATTCATGACTGTCTTTACATAATATACATCAATAATTGTAAATGTTAATCACTCCCAACGTCATTAATAAAAAAGATACCGTAATACTTTATAAAATTTTGAAGAAATATTAATTTGAAATAACTTAAGGGGATAATTCCCTTTTGTTACATTGGAGTGTCTTGATTCCTCCAAAGTATGCCAGGAAAGAGGACCAGATGTGTAAATATAATGGTGTGTTCTGTTGCTTGGAATAGTTTGGAGGATTCAGTTGCTCCAGATTTACCAACACAAAACTTTCCCCTTAAGCAGATTTTTTTTTTTTTTTTTTTTTTTTTTTTTTTTTTTTTTTAATCACTTGCCGACCATTCACCTCAGCAGCAACTAAAGAGGGTGGTGTACATTTATATATCAAACAGTCCCCGGTATCCTTTGGCCTCTTGTGCCCGACACCTACCCACAAAATTGGTAACAGTGTCTGCCCACCATTCTTCTGCCTCTCGTGTAGAAGGGGCTTAATTAAGGACCCTGTGATCGTGTATAAAATTGGAGACTTCTGATTCCTCCTGACCATTGCCACGAAACAAGCTCCTTCCATATAGGTGGTGTTTCGTGGCAATATTTGAAGGACTAATTTTTCTCCAACTTTTAGACTACATCAAAGGGTCCCTTAAGTTAGGTTAGGTTTCATTGGTAAGGAAATTTAGTTTATGAAATGGTACAGTACACGACACACCAAGCGCTGCTGGGGTGGATAATCTTCAGGTGATAACAAATATTTAAAGGCCCTGTGAACTTGTATGAGACGTGGAGGTTTCTGATTCCTCCTGACCATGCCATGAAACGAACTCCTTCCATATAGGTGGTGTTTCGTGGCAATGTTTGAAGGACTCGCTAAACTTCAATTTTCTGACTACATCACGTGGGTCCTTAATACAGACAATAGAAAGTGTAGCGTGTAAATTATTGAAGATGGAGAAATATTGCATTCTGTACAGTCGTGGACAAATGTGTTGTCTCTTCTAAACTTGATAATTATTATAGTTCATATTTGAAGTTTAAATTTATATACTTTATAACTGGAGGTTCGAAATTGTAGTTTATAACTGAAGTTTAAAAATTAAGTTCATCATTGAGGTAAACTTGTAAAATTATTTAAAGGAATATTTTACGTACAGCCACAATCAAATAACCAACGACACTTTCCTTCCATCATGCAAATAAATCAGTATCATATCAAAATATAATCATACAACAACACCTTATGTCAACTCAACCCCCTCAATTATTATTATGAGGTGCTGCAAAATCACACACATGTTGTTCTTTATTACCAAGATATTTACTACGATGGAAGGAAAGTGTCGGTGGATATTTGATTGTGGCTGTACAGTTGCTGACGTACCGGTACTATTCGATACACATATAAGTGGCTCACACAAATATACCTTTGTTATCATGTGCTGTACAAAAATACCTTTGTTTTCATGTGCTGTACTTTGACGATGTTGATACTAATTAGTTATTGTTTGCTGGGAGTTAATAGCTGCATTTTATCTGCAGAAAAACTGTCAAAATTATTTCTAAAATTATCTCCTTACTTATTGATACTAATGTCTGTGACTGTCCACAGATACACCGAGGCATTGAAATATTTATGTATACAATAGGCCCTTGATATAAGATGAATAAAAATATCACTAACTTTTTAACACAGGCACAGTAAATCACTTAGGGGTGATTCCACACTCGTTGGTAGTGGTTTGTAAGCACGCAAACGAAAGAATATTAGCCTTGTTAATGGCTTATGGCTGAAATATTTAAGGTGGTAATCCTTTTTTGGTACATTGGAGTGCCTTGATTCCTCCAAAGTATGCTGGGAAACAGGACCAGAGGGGCAAAAATAATGGTGTTCTGTTGCTTGGAATAGTTTGGAGGATTCAGTTGCTCCGGAATTACCAACACAAAACTTCCCCCTTAATGAATTTGGTGAGTAAAATATGCAGTGATCATCATTATCTAACTGTTTTAATAGATTTTGTGAATACGGATATTCAATTTTTGGCAAATAATGAAGCCTAACAAGTGTGGTTGGTTGGGGAGCTAAAAAACAAATACCACCACTGTGGAATCGACCCTTAGTCTGTATGGTAATAAACAACACAAGCCTTGGAAAACATTTGGTAGTCTTTAAATGAGGGTATATGAAGTGATGGATACAAGTTATTTATTCATTGTTACAAGTTATTTATTCATTGTTACAAGTATTTATTCATTGTTACAAGTATTTATTCATTGTTACAAGTATTTATTCATTGTTACAAGTTATTTATTCATTGTTACAAGTATTTATTCATTGATACAAGTTATTTATTCATTGTTACAAGTTATTTATTCATTGTTACAAGTATTTATTCATTGTTACAAGTATTTATTCATTGTTACAAGTATTTATTCATTGTTACAAGTTATTTATTCATTGTTACAAGTTATTTATTCATTGTTACAAGTTATCTATTCATTGTTACAAGTATTTATTCATTGTTACAAGTTATTTATTCATTGTTACAAGTATTTATTCATTGATACAAGTATTTATTCATTGTTACAAGTATTTATTCATTGTTACAAGTATTTATTCATTGTTACAAGTTATTTATTCATTGTTACAAGTATTTATTCATTGTATATCAAGGGTTTAATGAAATATAATATAGAAAAAAAAAAAGTTATATTTGTAACGAGAGCTTAAAGACTATAGAGTGTAGTGGGTGAATCAGTACTTTGCCCACCACACTGTAACTTTTAAGGGGATAGTTCGCTTTTGTTAAATTGGAGCTCCTTGATTCCTCCAAAGTATGCCATGCAGGAAACAACCAGGACCAGAAGAGCAAAAATAATGGTGTTCTGTTGTTGCTTGGAATAGTCTGGAGTATTCAGTTGCTCCAGAATTATCAACACAAAACTTCCCCCTTAATTAAAGGACCCTGTGATGTAGTCAGAAAACTGGAGGTTAGTGAGTCCTTCAAATGTTGCCACGAAACACACACACCTATATTATTATGGAAGGAGCTTGTTTCGTGGCATAGTCAGGAGAAATCAGAATCCCCCAATTCTCATTCACGATCACTGGGTCCTTAATTAATATCTCGATAAATTCTGAGCTCAAGTATGAATTACGAAAAGGTTTCTGTAATCCAGTGTGTGTGTGTGTGTGTGTGTGTGTGTGTGTGTGTGTGTGTGTGTGTGTGTTGGGGAATGAGTATTGGTGGGTTGGGATGTGTAGAATTTATGTGTGTCACTATGTAATAAAATGTGTGTGTGTGTGTGTGTGTGTGTGTGTGTGTGTGTGTGTGTGTGTGTGTGTGTGTGTGTTGGGGAATGAGTAGGTGGGTTGGGATATGTAAAATTTATGTGTGTCCCTATGTAATAAAATGTGTGTGTGTGTGTATGTGTGTGTGTTGGGGAATGAGTAGGTGGGTTTGGGTGTGTAGAATTCATATGTGTCACTATGTAATAAAATGTGTGTGTGTGTGTGTGTGTGTGTGTGTGTGTGTGTGTGTGTTGGGGAATGAGTAGGTGGGTTTGGGTGTGTAGAATTCATATGTGTCACTATGTAATAAAATGTGTGTGTGTGTGTGTGTTGAAGAATGAGTAGGTGGGTTGGGATGTGTAAAATGGACATGTCACTCAGTACAGGATAATATAAATAGACCAATAATATAATAAATTACTACAGCATTTCATTACTTTTATAATCAATAACTTGTCAAGTACACGATTTTTTTTTTTTTTTTTTTCATCTTTACTGTGCATCCGTATGGCATCAGAAAACACTGGAGGGAAGACGGCCAAGTAAACTTTTCAACAACAAATACAACAACACTACCTGTACTTCGATCAATATGTTAGGCTCGTAATCTACAGGTTAGGAAATTTAATCTACTAACGTAATAATGACAATATAATTATGATATATTTCACATCTTGAATAATATTGCGAGCTGGTTTAATTTCCTATGAAGGGGATAGATACACTTTTGATACATTGGAGTGCCTTGATTCGTCCTATACGTATGCCAGGAAACAGAGCCAATGAATATATTGCATCATGTTGCTTGGAATACAGTAGTTTGGAGGAATCAGTTGCTCCAGATTTATCAACACTGTAAGAAGTTATTGTCAACATCCTAAGATACACGATAAATGAGACGTGTGTGTGTGTGTGTGTGTCTGTTTGTGTCGAGATAAATGAGACGTGTGTGTGTGTATGTGTGTGTCTGTGTGTGTTGAGATAAATGAGACGTGTGTGTGTGTGTGTGTGTGTGTTGAGATAAATGAGACGTGTGTGTGTGTGTGTCTGTGTGTGCCAGTGTGTGTTGAGATAAATGAGACGTGTGTGTGTGTGTGTCTGTGTGTGTTGAGATGGTGCTGTAAGAATCTGATGACATTTGCCCTTTTTATCATGGAGAGAAAACTCATAATCTCTATTTTTGTGAAACAAAAATATGTTGTCAATAAAATGCATGTCAATATATCGATTTTAAATAGATTTACTGCTTACGTCCTGTTTGTCTTTTCTTTCACTTTACATATTTATAAATTGTTCTTGGACTCCACTCACAAATATGAAGGGATCAGTATATAATTTTACACTCAGGGTCGATTCCACAATCGTTCGTAGTGGTTTGTAAGCACGCAAACGAAAGAATCTTAGCCGTGTATATGACTTATGGGTGAATTACTCAATGAATTTGGTGAGAAAACTATGCAGTGATCATCATTATCTTACTGTTACATAGATTTTGTGAATGTGGATACTCAGCTTTTGGAAAATAATGAAGCCATACAGGTGTGGTTGGTTGGGAAGCTAACAAACCAATACCAGTGTGGAATGGACCCTCAGTCCCTCATTGAAGACCACCAACTGTGTCCCAGACTTCTGTTATTCATTACAATTTACATGAAGGGGGAAGTACAGTGTTAGTAAATTTGGAGTAACTGATTCCTCCAAACTATTCAAGGCAATAGGACACCATTATATTTGTTCCTTTGGTCCTGTTTTCTGGCATACTTTGGAGGAATCAAGGCGCTCCATTCTACCAAAAGTAAACTACCCCTTTAAATGTTGGACTAAGAATGTGTTGAAAAGATAGAAATGAATTTAAACATCTTGTATCAAGGGAATAAATACTGTAATTGCTTTTTGTGGTCCTGGAGTGGCGGTGTCTACGTCGTGGGGCCACCCCACCCCCCCACCCCCAGGGCTGCCAAGGAAGGAAGCTATGGGGGCCAAACCGCCACAAAATCCCCCCCGCCCCCATCAAGGAGGCGCGAGTTCCTGGGAACGGCTTCGGTCACCAGGGCAATTACCACACCCCTCGCACAACACACACAATTACACATTTTTCAACCACCGAGAAATATCCTCCGGTTGTCATCTCTCGGCTCCTCCTTCTAGCCGGAGACACTGAGAACAACCCAAGACCCACCAACAAAACACACATGTCCAACATGTCCAAAACCCAACAAACAGACAACGGGCTCAGTTCAATGCAACCCTTGCAGAAACTGGACCCACCCTACAAGTACAACACCTGCCTCCAGAAAACGCTACACAAACACATTAACCTGGGCCTGTATTCACAAAAGCAAAGTTCACTCTTACCTTAAAATTTTATTCGTAAGCATTCATTCATGGCGAGGACTATATAGTACCCGACACTGCTTCGAATTCATACCAACAGATCATACAAATAGAATAGCAAAACCATTCACTGCTTCGAAATGAACCTGAAGCAATATGGTGAGGTCAGAAATGCAAACATACCAACAACTACAAACTCTATGATGTTTTGTGAATACCGGCCCTGTCCTGTACTTTTTGTAAACCTAACCCAAAACAAGGCACTTATCTTAATTAAGGGGGTATATAGTAAAATGTTGTTGTTGGTGGAGGTAAATCAGGAACAACTGATTCCTCCAAACTATTCCAAGCAACAGGATACCATTATATATATTCAATGGTTCTATTCCCTGGCATACTTTGAGGGAATCAAGGCACTCCAATGTACACTCGTGATACATAATTTCTGACCAGAGTGTGAGGAGCAGAAAGCTTCGAATCGGCTGGTATTGCTCATTTCCCCACCCAGTACACCTATAGAGGCTGAGTTCGAATGCAGGGTGTGTGTGTGTGTGTGTGTGTGGTGCCTGCCGGTCGTCTCTGGTCAGGGACTACGTATCATGATTGTACCAACTGTTCCTCCTCACTTTTTCTCCTTCCTGCTTGCTGTCTCACCTCTCTATCACCTTTTTCTGGCGCTATATGACCTCGCTGTTGCGGCGCCTAATATCAATCAATCAATCAATCCTCACTTTTTCCTACTCCTTCATGGTATAGAGTGTGTGGCAAACTAGCACTGTCCTGTTTCCCCTTCCTTCCCCTGCTGTCCTTGTGCCCCTTCCTTCCCCTGCTGTCATTTTTATACTTCCTTCCCCTACTTCCATTATTCCCCTTCTTCCTTCCCCTACTATCATTTTTATCCTTCCTTCCCCTGCTTCCATTATTCCCCTTTCTTTCCCTTCACCACACACACATCTGCTCCTCCTCCTCCTCCTCCTCCTCAAATCCCACACCCGTGATCGAAGCTGTATTTGTATTCCTTCAGGCAATTCAATAGAACAGTTGGGTGGGGACGGCGGGATGGATAGTAGTGGAGGGCGGTGTCAAGTTGGGTCCTCAGATAACGGGGCAGTGGTCGAGGCAGGCATAAGTTGAAGAACCAATGGAACAACACCCCAAGACTATACATATCAGAGTGGTAGTTGGAAACACGTCCTTCCAATACTTCAGGTGCCATCCAAAACTGGTTTATGCGACACTCCTCTGGCACTGGGTTATTATTATACAGTATTTGACCCAGCTCTGTGGCCAAGCCAAAGTCTATGACGGTGACGTAAGGTGAGCCGTTGTAATTGTTGACCACACATATGTTGTCGGCTTTGATATCGTTGTGTATAATGTTGAGGGAAACCATCATCTGGCAGGACTCGACGAGTTGTATAGCCACATCACAGACCCATGATGGTGTTAACTTGTCACCTCTCTATACCATTCGGAGTAGAGTCTCACCTGCGTACTCTGACACTATCAAGTGTTTCTTTGGACAGGCCGCCACCAATTGCTGTAGCCCTGGAATCCCCTTCACCAGACAGAGGTATTTGATTTCCCACTTTACATATAAGGCCAAGACATATGCATCATCTATATTCTTGAACATCTTGAATACCAGATCTTGGTTTTGTTCCTGGAGGAGATAACACTTACCAGCAACACCACTGGACAGTCGTGTCATCCTATCACTTACACTAAAAAGCCATGTATCTACTTCCTTCTTCGTCAACACCTTCACCTCCGCCTTCAGACAGAGTTCGTTTGTTTCGCGGTAAACTTTTCGAGCTTTGTGTGGCATGTTGCTTTTTTACATGCAAGGACTTCTGAATATTAATGACTATAATGAATGTGGTTACGTTGCTTGTTGATTTTTGGGTTTAATGCCATGCGACCTCGTAGTGGTTATTAAAACGATGTGGTTAAGTGTGGCAATGGCTGAAGTGATATATTTTTAGAGTCAAGCCTAAACACCTGTTAATAATTGGTAACATAGAAGCTGTAGTATTGTAACAGGAACTCGACCCCAACCCTACATCAACTCTCTGTACGGGTCGGTGTAAGTTTCTTAAGGGGGTGCGGGAGTAGGGGACAGGCTTTGGGGGGGGGGGTGATGGAATAGGGGGACAGGCTTGGGGGGGGGGGGTAGAAAGCCTGTCCCATATTCCCGCACCCCCCCGCACCCCCTCCCCCCCAAGCCTGTCCCCCTACTCCTGCACCCCCCAAACCCCCCCCCAAGCCTGTCCCCCTACTCCCGAACCCCCCGCACCCCCCCCCTCCAAGCCTGTCCCCCTACTCCCGCACCCCCCAAAAAAACCCGCACCCCCCCCCCAAGCCTGTCCCCCTATTTCCGCACCCCCTTAATTCCTGCAAAGTATGTCAGGAAACAGGACCAGATTGATACAAAATATTGGTGGTCTGTTGTTGCTTGGAATACTTTGGTGGAATCAAGGCACTCAACAAATGTACCCAAAGTGTCTTATACCAACTTAACAGGGAAAAAGAAAGTGGTAACTGAATAATATGTTTGGTAATACTTGTACGTCAATTTTTTCGTCTGCCATTGCGGGTTTTCTTCACCACATCTTCACTACCCTCGACACATCTCCACTACCACCGAGCACTGACCAGAGTATACAGTATAATAATAAAACTAATGAATGATGCATAATAGGCTAATATTTCCCCTTGAGTTGAAAAGAGTATATATGTTGTCCTGTAATAATATTTTGTGTGTGTGAGAGAGAGAGAGAGAGAGAGAGAGAGAGAGAGAGAGAGAGAGTACATTTGATGCCCTGAAGAGTATTACTTTGTGTGTATGTGTGTGTGTGTGTGTGTGTGTGTGATACAGAAAGAGAAAGAGTGAGAGAGAGTACCGTACATTTGATGCCCTGCAGTATTACTTTGTGTGAGAGAGAGAGAGAGAGAGAGAGAGAGACGAGAGAGAGAGAGAGAGAGAGAATCTTGTAAGAACACAGGCATCAATCATGAGGTATTAAGGATGTTTATAAAGTAATCACTGTGTGGACCAACAGTTACATTTTCACATTTCTCTATGACCTTCTCCCTCATCCTACCATTCCAACAGGGTCTTACACACACACACACACACACACACACACATAGTACTCCAAAACGTCATATGTACTCTCTCTCTCTCTCTCTCTCTCTCTCTCTCTCTCTCTCTCTCTCTCTCTCTCTCTCTCTCTCAGCCTATTAATATTCCACCATTCTCCACAGTACAATATTGGTATATTTGGAGTAACTGATTCCTCCAAACTATTCCAAGCAACAACAGGCTACCATTTTATTTTTTTAAGGCCATGTCACACACAGTACGATAGCCCCCGATCACAGCAGATCTTAAAAAAAAAAAAAAGGACTGCCAAAGAGTTCCCCACTTCTATACTAGTAACAGTAGGGTGTCCAATGCACAGACTGTGTTGGTCCAGAGTCAGTAAAATATTGGTTCTATAGTGACCCTACAGTAATACCAGTAGTGGGTCCAATGCACAGACTGTGTTGGCCCGGTAGCGTATTGGTTCTAAAGCGACCCAGTACTGGAAATGGTACAACCATTCAGGTACGTTATCAGCCCAATTCAGGTTTTGAATATGGTTAAGGATTGCCCACGAATATCTGGTTTTGAAACTACCCCTGAGAAGAGGAGTCCCTCAGGGGAGTGTATTGGGTCCTATTCTCTTCTGTATCTACACTATTGAAATATCACTTATATTAGTGAAGCATGGTGTGAACTTTAAATTATTTGCTGATGATACCCAGCTTTTTATGTCAATAAATAATGTGGTGGATGCTGAGAAGTTGAGTGTTATTATGCCTGATATAAACGATTGGATGGACTTGAAAAAACTGAAGTTAAATCCAAGTAATATTGAGTGCTTGGTCTTTGGAAAGAACAATTTTAGAAGATTATATAATTATCTCAAGCTTACGAGTGTATGGTAGTACGCTGGATGTAAGAAATAAAGTGAATGATTTTGGAGTACTACTGTAGACTAAAATCTTTCTTTCGAACTTCAAATTAATCAAGTGGTGAAAGTTTCTGGTTACCATGTGAGGAACATTGCTTTTGTTAGAAAATATTTAGATGAGGATACCATGAAGATGCTTCTTCACAACGATGTCATAAGTAGACTGGATTATTGCAATTCCCTCTATTATGGTTTGCCAGACTATCGGTTAAGAAAATTGCAAAATATAATGGACAGAGCAGCAAGATTAATTAAAGGTCTTCCATCTCGTGAGAGGATAACTCCAGCACTCATCGACTAACATTGGCTACCAATAAAGGCGAGGATTGTGCACAAGATGTCTTCTTACATTTCAAGCATTGAAACTTGGAAAACCGGAGTATTTATAGAATCTTTTAAGAGGTGTTCAAGTAAATACCTCTATGGAACTAAGGCATAGTGACGAATAATACAGGTTAAATGAGCTGAGGAGCAATCTGACAATGGATTTCAGAGCGTTTGAAAGGTGTGCATCAAGGCTCTTTAAAGCCATAATTGTGATGGAAACTGACATCCTTTTGACAGAATATCAGTGGATTCCGTTGGAATCGCTAAATCCGAAGCTTGGAATTACTCATCATCATAACAACAAACAACAACAACAACTCAGAAAACCAGAGAAGGAAGAAAGAGATATCAGTATTGCCAAATAAGAAAATAATTCCCTAGACATGAAAAATTAGAGGTACCAATGGGGAATTATATACAAATTGTTCACAAGTAAATGGGAAAATTTCTACCAGACGAAATATCAAGACGATGATTACTGTATCTTCAGGAGTAAACAGGGAATTAATTATTGAGGTAAAAAGGGAAATTCTGATGTTGAAGTTGAGGCAAAAAACTAGGGAACTTTTGCTGTTCTTGAAGTTGAAGGTAAAAAGGGAAATTCCAAATGTTGTTGAAGTTGAGATGCAAAGGGAAATTCTGCTGCTGATGCTTTATTGAAGTTGAGGTAAAAAGGGAAATTCTGGTGATGTTATTAAAGTAGGGAAAAATTTCGTAAAAGCAGACTTGGCAACACTGATAACAACAAAACAAACAAGGCAGAGATGTTCATTGTAACTCATTTAATTAATTTGGTTATTTACGACTTGCTTGGTGTGATGGCTAATTAATTGGCTGAAGCAACATTTAATTAAGAACACATTTCGAATATAAGTTAATAAATAAATGAATAAATAAGTTAATAAATATATAAGTTAATAAGTAAAAAAGTACAAAATTTCAGGTGAGTGGTTTGTGTGATTGTGTGTCATGTTGTTTGTGATGGTTTGTGTGATTGTGTGTCATGTTGTTTGTGATGGTTTGTGTGATTGTGTGTTGTTTGTGGTGGATTGTGTGTCTTGTTTTTGGTGGTTTGTGTGTCTTCTTTGTGGTGGTTTGTGTGATTGTGTGTTGTTTGTGGTGGTTTGTGTGTCGTGTTTGTGGTAGTTTGTGTGATTGTGTGTTGTTTGTGTGATTGTGTGTTGTTTGTGGTGGTTTGTGTGATTGTGTGTCTTTTTGCTTGTGGTGGTTTGTGTGTCGTGTTTGTGGTAGTTTGTGTGTCGTGTTTGTGGTAGTTTGTGTGATTGTGTGTTGTTTGTGGTGGTTTGTGTTCAGTGTGATCGTGTAGTCAACATGTTATTATTCCTTTTTGAAAATAAATATAAATAATTCTAACTGCATATAATATAAACATGTAAATTTTGGGTTAACTTAGGATTAAGGATACATTTCATTGGTGATGGCAAAGTCATAGAAATTTGATTATCATTTTAACTTTTATTTTCATTATTCATCTTAGTGGTTTGGTTGAGCATACTCTTGATCTCTGAAAAAACATATTACAGAATTATAGGCTAATTGCTTATTAGTTGTAACGTTAGCTGTATCAGAGTGCAATAACTTCAACATACTAATGAATTTTATACAAGTTTGTTGTCAACCTAGGATCTTCTCTGAGCAATACAAGGTCTAACTGGGGTTGTAACTCTGATGTGACCAACCCCAGCTCTCTACGTCCTCTGATTTTGGAGAAATGACAAGCGGAAGTGAAGCACCTTTAGCACAAGAGTGTGGTGGTGTTCATGCTTGCTGGCTTGGCGTTGACCAATGGAGTGCCTTGATTCCTTCAAAGTATGCCATGGTGGAAACAGAACCAGATTAACAAAGATATTGGTGACCTGTTGCTTGGAATAGTTTGGAGGAATATGCAGTTGCTCCAGATTTACCACCAACACTGTACAGTACTACCCACTTAATAATGAAGATATGTTTACAGGATGGATGAAGTGGCTGGCCTTACAAACATGTTGGATGTTGTGGCTGTGACTCAAACCAGTGGGATCCAGGGATGGCAGAGTGTATGTCCTCATTGGTTAGACCCACAACACTACTACAACAATCAACACAATCAACAGAAGAACAGGTTAGTTAGCTTGTTTGAGTACTGTTATTAATACTTATGGCTCATTGGTTAGACCCACAACACTGCTACAACAATCAACAGAAAACTCCAATGTAACATAAGTGAATTACCCCCTTAAACACTATTATACCGGTACTCTATAATAGCATGGCTCATAAAGTCAGTTCACTCATATTGAACTTTGTGTGTGGTTGATTTTAATAAACTCATTAAGTCCCCTCATGTTAAACTCTGTGGTTGATTGATTCAGTGGAGCTCCTTACTTCATTGCATTCCAGTAGCAAAGAACACACACCATCTGCTACCAACCAGTCTGTCTGTCTGAATCCCAGTGTTGCCTCCTTTGCTCAAAACATGAAGGGAGTAGTACAGTGTTGGTGGTAAATCTGGAGTAACTGATTCCTCCAAACTACTTCAAGCAACAGGTCACCATTATTAATGTTCATCTGGTCCTGTTTCCTGGTATACTTTGGAGGAATCAAGGCACTCTAATATACCAATAATGTATTGGCCATTAATTTTGTCCGATAGGTGGCAGGACAACTGCTTTGCGCAGTGGCAATATCGTAACCGATGAGGTCGAGGATTGCTACTGTGCTTAACTGCTATCAGTATTGGGAAAAGCAAGAACCTCGGTGACCTACCCCTCCCCAGGAAGGGTAGGTAAGCCTTACCCCGCCTCCAAGCGGTGACCTCGGGGGTACACCTCCTTTTTTTATCTAGTTTTTATCCATTCAGGAGGTGGAGCCAAAGGGGAAGGCGGTGTGGGGGTGAGACCTAGCTTCCCCCACATATAGGTTTTAAGGTTTTTATTGTATTTTTATTGTATTTTAGTGTTTTTAAGATTTTAATTTCTATGACTGCATGTTTTTATATTTTGTGATAATTTCTTTTAAATTTATGACCTTGTTTTTAGCTTTTGACAATGCCGACGGCCCGTGTCCCTCCGGGAATGAGCACTGCATTGGCCTTGCCAGCCATCAGTGGCCCCCCAATGGGGGAGTGGACAGATATGGCTACTGGCGGGGGAGGGTCTCCGGGTTGCCCTGTAGAGGGAGTAGGGAAGAGGGATTGTATGAGAGTGGTAGCTATGAATGTGAATGGAATGACGGATGGGACCAAGAGGCGAGAGATTGTAGAATGTTTTAAGAAAGGAAGAGTGGATGTGATGGGAGTGACGGAGACACACGTGAAAGGATGTGGAGTGGTTGAGTGTCAGGAAGGAAGGGAGAGTGGACTGTGGGAGGGAATGGAGGGAGGAGTAGTATGGACGGGCATGAATGAAAAGAGTAAAGGAAGAGGGAAGGAAGGGTGTGCGCTGTTGGTGTCTCCGTGGGTGTGGAAGGGAGTGGATGGACATGGGTGGAATGGATCGAGGATTGTATGGATGACTGGAAAGATTGGCTTGGTGAAGTATGCTTGGGTGTGTGCTTATGCACCAGTGAATGAAAAGAGTAAGACAGGGAGAGAGAAGATGAGAGTGTTTTGGGAAGAGCTGAATGCATGTCTGAGAGGAATTGATAATGGAAGGAGAATAGTGATGATGGGAGACATGAATGGAAAGGTGGGAGGTGAGGAAGTGGGGAATATTGTGGGTAAATGGGGTGTAGAAGGAACAAATGAGAATGGTGAATATCTGGTGGATGTCTGTGCTGAGAGGGGGTTGTTCTTGGCGAACACCTTCTTTCAGCACAAGATGATCCACAGGTATACATGGAAGAGAAGGGATGAGAGAGGAGAGCAGAAGAGTTTGATTGATTATGTGGCAGTGGATGAAAGGTTGAGGAAGGATGTGTATGACGCAAAAGTAGTGAGAGGAATGGTCCATTGCTCCGACCATTTTGCGGTGTTGGTGAGGATGAAGGTTAGGGTTAAGTGGGAGTATAGTAGGAGGGATGAAGGGGTGAGGAATAAGAGGGTGGTGGCTAGTGGGAAATTAGATGTAGAAGAGTATAGGGAGGAATATAAGAGGAGGGTGGGTGAGGCGCTGGGGGATGTAAGGATGGGGATAGGGGAGGGAGTGGGAGTGAATGCGGTGTATGAAATGTTTAAGATGAGAGTATTAAGGACAGCAGCAGAGGTAGTAGGATATAAGTCACAGAAGAGGGGCAAGAAAGGGAGTGCTTGGTGGACAGAAGAAGTGAAAGATGCTGTAGAGGATAAGAGGAAGGCATATCGGAGAACACTACAGAGGAATGTGCCGGAAGAAGTGAGAGAGAGATGGAAAAGAGAATATAATGTGTGTAAGAGACAAGTGAAAATGATGGTGAGTGAGAGTAAAAGGAGAGTGGATGAGGAGTTTGGTATGAAGCTGAGTGAAAAGTTTAAAGAGAACAAGAAATTATTCTGGAAGGAGGTTAAAAGAGAAAGAGGAGAAGGAAAGTCTGGTAGTGTGAGAATGAAGAGAGAGGATGGAGTTACTGTGAGTAGAAGTGAGGAAGTGAAAGAAGTGTGGAAGAGGCATTTTGATGGTCTGATGAATGGGGGGACGGGAGGGGAGGCGGTGGTGACATGCATGGGGATGGAGGCAGGTGGTAGACGACAGGGTGTACAGGGAGATTTAGGAAGGGAAGAGGTTAGGAAAGCAATAGGAAAGTTGAAGATGGGAAAGGCACCAGGGGTGGATGGGATAACTGCTGAAATGTTAAAGTGTGGGGGGGAGGTAGTGGTGGAGTGGATGTTGCTTATATGTACATTGGCCTGGAGGCAGGGAGAGGTGCCAGAGGATTGGAGGAGAGCCATAATTGTACCTTTGTATAAGGGGAAGGGAAGTAAGGATGAGTGTGGTAGCTATAGGGGAATAAGCCTTCTTAGTGTACCGGGGAAGGTTTACGGGAAGGTTCTGACTGAAAGACTGATGGAAGTAACAGGGAATAAAGTTAGTGAGGAGCAGGGAGGGTTCAGAAAGGGTAGAGGATGTGTGGACCAAATATTTGCATTAAAATCAATAGTGGAGAAGTATATTGGGAAGGGTAAGAAGTTGTATGCTGCCTTCATGGACTTGGAGAAGGCATATGATAGAGTTGATAGGAAAGCTATGACAGAGGTGTTGAGAATTTATGGAGTTGGGGGGCCTTTACTGAAAGGCATTGAGGCTTTTTATGCAGATGCAAAAGCATGTGTACGAGTAGAGGGTGATCTAAGTGAGAGTTTTAATATTAGTGTAGGGCTGAGACAGGGGTGTGTTATGTCACCATGGCTGTTCAATATATATATGGATGGTTGTATGAGAGAGGTGAAAGCCAAAGTGAATGGTCTGGGGGTGAAGTTGAGGTTGAATGAAGCAAATTGGTCCCTGGTGGCAAGTTTGTTTGCGGATGACACTGTGCTGATGGCTGAGAGTGAAAGGAATTTGCAGAGAGTGGTGGACGAATTTCAGTCTGTGTGTAAACGAAGGAAATTGAAGGTGAATGTGGGTAAAAGTAAAGTGATGGTATTTGAAAGAGCAGAAACTGAAGTGATTGACTTTGCTACACCTTACAGAGTGGCTGTACCAACTGGGACGAAGTGTGAGATAACTCTGAGGGGTGAGAGGATGGAGGAAGTGAAGGAGTTTAAGTACCTGGGTACAGTTATGTGTAAACATGGAAGTATGGAAGGAGAAATTAGGGAGAGAGCAGTGAAGGGTAGACAGGTCATAGGATCACTGGGGAGGATTATGAAGGGTAGAAGTGTGAGTATGGAAGTGAAAAGGGGACTACGAAATAGTATAATCCTGCCAACACTGACATATGCGTCGGAGACATGGACATGGAATAGGGCGCATCAGTCTAGAATAGGTGCTGTGGAAATGAGTTACTTGAGAGGAGCATGTGGACTTACTAGATGGGATGGAGAAAGTAATGAGAGTGTATATGAGAGATGTGGTATGAGTGAGAAGGCAATTGGTATTGAGTGTGGAGTGGTTGAGAGAGTGAAACGTAATACATTGAGATGGTATGGACATGTAGAGAGAATGCAAGGCGAGGAATTTGTAAAGAAGGTGTATGGAAGTGAAGTTGTAGGACCTGGTGTGAGAGGCAGACCTCCGGTTAGATGGCAGAACAGAGTGGAAGAGTATGTAAAGGAGAGAAACATGAGGGGCAGAGGAGGGCTTGAACAAGTAAGGAGGGAGTGTTGGAACAGGGAGAACTGGAGACACTTCTGCCGTGGCCACCCCCTTGGGGGGAGTTCCCGGAGGGAACGAGGCGTCGGAGCTATAGATAGATAGATAGATAGACAAATGAGATCCCACCAAAACTGCCAATATGGCGAGAGTCTTTGTTCAGCCCTCACCCACCAGGCTGGTATGTTAGTGCTACACGTAATTTTTTTCTGTTTTTGACTATTTAGAATGTTCAAAAGACCCTTCCAATCTGTACAAAACGTAAACGAGTGAACATAATCGCTCAGGGCTGCCTGGTGCCTCAGCTACCTGTAATTTTACATTTTTCCGGTTTAATACAGGGACTGAATGAGTCAAGATAGCTACTAGATATAATTTGCAGTCCAAACCAACTATATATTAAGAATTTTACTTCCACTACATAATGTAGAAATGAAATATTACAGGAACAATGTACGTGTGAATTGCCATGAATGAACATATTATCCCGTGATGATAAATAAAACAAGTCAAGATAAGTGTTAATTACATGTTCTATTTATATTACTGTACTTATATTGTGGTATGTGACATTACCGTGATTCACAGTTTCACCCAACAATGTAAATATTTATTTTTTTAAATTGGATTTTTAAAAAGCGTGGGAATATCTTCATCTGAGGTCCAACTTGCCATTAATATGCAGGACCAACTTATCTTGGGTTTACTGTAAGTATGTTCCTCCTGACTTGTTGATTACAGTTGTTAGCACCTTCAATTTTTTACAGAAGTTGTGAATTGGCTGTGTGGAGTGAGGCGTCAAACCGGAACACATCCAAACGCAATCTTGTCAATGGAAATGTTGCAGGTAAGAATGCGTGTGTCTGTTATTTTTTTTTTTTTTTTTTTCTGTGGATAAAGGTCTTAACCTTAAAGTATGTAGCATACAGAGCTGGGCACAGTTAATTAAAAAATTAACTCCGTGAGCCATTAATTCATTAACCCCAAAATTAAGGTGAATAACCAGTAATCAGTCAATTTGTAAAAAATATATTATATTATCTGTGTGTGCATTTTCTATCCAAGGCTGTGGACTTGAGAACACAAAATGAGAGATGAAATACAAAACAAATATGTTTCACTGTATTACTCCAAATGTTGGTCTTCCACCTCTGGTTCAGATTAAACTTAACAGATAAATATTGGTTTAATGGTAACTTAATCCTCAGATCAAATACTGAACTTACTTATACAGTACACCTTGATATACATTGAATAAATACTTCTATCCACCACTTCATTATACACTCAGTGCCTGATTGAAGAGCACCAAATGTTTTCCCAGGCTTGTGTTATTCATTACCATACAGCCTTGGGGATTTACTGAGCCTGTGTTTAAAGGATAGTGCTAAATTTATTCAACTTATATCAAGGGCCTACTGTATGTATTAATTAAGCCTGTGTTTAAAGGATAGTGCTAAATTTAATCATGTTATACGGAGGGCCTACTGTACTGTATATATATAAGGGATTTACTGGGCTTGTGTTAACAGGGTAGTGCTAAATATAATCATCTTATATCTAGGACCTACTTGTTAATTAATTTAATGTTTTACAGGTGAAATACATGAGCAGAGTCAACAACCCCACCAGCCACAGTCATCTCAGCACCCACAGTCACCAACCAACAAACAATCTGAAACACAGTCTGATAGCAGTAATGAAAAAATACATCTGAATAATACTGATAATTTTAAGCTTAAGGAAGAAAAAGATTCTGCTTCCAAAGTATGCAGTAAAAAGGACTCTGGTATTATTTCCCAGGGTAAACACACAGTGGGTCAGCATCGTATTGTTAAGAAGCTTCCCCCATCACAATACCGCATTATTAAATCACAGCCGGGATATAAATGTACAGAATGTGATAAAAAATTCCGTCGGATTGGTAATTTTAAAAGACACAAATTGATTCACACAGATGAATTGCCTCATAAGTGTTCAGACTGTGGTAAGACATTTAGACTGCTTTGTGATATGAAAACACACAGAGTCATTCATACCGGTGAAAAGCCACACATGTGTCCCGATTGTGGCAAAAAGTTTATTCATATTAATCATATGAAGACACACAGATTGATTCACACTTGTGAAAAGCCACATAAATGTCCAGATTGTGGTAAAAGGTTCAGTCACCAAAGTGCTGTGAATAAACATAGAATGACTCATACTGGGGAAAAACCACATGCTTGTCCCGACTGTGGCAAAAGATTTGGTCAGCTTAATCATATGAAAACACACTATTTGATTCATACAGGTGAGAAACCACATGAATGTCCTGATTGTGGTAAGAGATTCAGCCACCTTAGTAGTGTAAAAACACACAGATTAATTCATACAGGAGAAAAACCACACAAATGTACCGACTGTGATAAAAGATTTAGTGAAAGTGGTTCATTGAAAAGACACAAGTTGATTCACACAGGTGAGAAACCATACAAGTGTTCTGACTGTGGCAAAGGATTCAGTCAACTTAGTAGTGTTAAAACACATAAATTGATTCATACCGGTGAGAAACCACATATATGTCCAGACTGTAATAAAAGATTCAATCATCTTGGTGCTATGAAAAAACACAGATTGATTCATACAGGTGAAAAGCCACATATATGTCCAGACTGTGATAAAAGGTTCAGTCAACTTAGTACCATGAAAAGACACAGATTAATTCATTCAGGTGAAAATTTATGGAACGATATATAATATAACTCAGTGATGTAAGATTATGCCAGTATTTCATCATCATCATCTTTCTGTTTCAGCTACATCATCCTGTTATTATATCTTCCTGTTTCTATACACATTCTGTCAGCTCATATCTAATGAGAAATCCAACTTCAATGAGTCCAATATCATCCCCACTGTACCATAACTTGCACTTTTCCTTGTCACTTCTGAATGTTATACAGGTACACTCAACCCCCAGGTATTGCAGGTTTTGCTAATGCTTTTAAAAGCTATCGTGCGAACAAAAAAAAAACATGCTTAAATGGTTAATGTGCATCCCAAGCGTTGCTACCGCGACTCACATTCTAGGATGAGAGTACACTCAACCCTCAATTTCACTGATTCTCTCTCTAGTGACTAAAAATAATTCTAAACTTGAGCCAAAAGTATGGAAAATGTATATTTTGAAAGGTTGTTCATTCTAAAAGTGGGAGTGTAGTGAGAGAGTGAGGGTGATGTTGGCAAGTTCAATTAGGCTATCACCAATAATCCATGAGTTTCTACTCATACAAACACATTTCCTTAAATTGCATTCATTAATCTTTGCCACTTTTTCTTACAATCAAATGCACTTTCCAACATATCAAATGTCTGTACGGGGATATGTGCTAAAAGTATGGAAAATGCCCCTTTTGAAAGGTTGTTCACTATAAAGGAGTTGGCTTATCAGAATTGTATCAAGCAAGTGTGAGGGTGATAGTAGGGTGTGGTGGTTGTTGTTGAAGTTCCTCAAGCTGTCTGGCCGAGCAGCCTCGAGCTACTGAGGCAGGCCAAGGCCTGTGCCGGGCTTACCCACAGTGCCCTCAGATAGTGTATGTTGTGTTGTTGGCGAGTGTGGTTGTGTGTATTGCATTCTTCCATTTTGAGGGGGTTGTAAAGGAGGGTGATGGGACGGTGAAAGGAGGGTAGTGTGGGATCTTTGTTGGGTTTGGGGATAGTGATGATATTTCTGTGCTTTCAGATGTTGGGTATTGTGTTGTGTGAGTAGCTGTAGTTTGCTATGTTAGTAAGTGCTTGTATGCCTTGTGGTTTAAGGTGTTTAAGGTGTATGTAACCGATGTTGTCAGCGCCACAAGCAGATGAGTGCTTGAGGTTATGGATAATGTGATTCGTCTGACGGTTTGTGAATGGTGCATAGTCTGAGTCGGGGGGGGGGGGGGGGGGATGTCTCTAACGTCTGATAACTCGTCGGTCTTCAGGGTGAGGGTGAAGGTTGCTGACATGAGAGAAATGCTGGATGAGGGTGTTTGCTTGTTAAGTTCAGTTATCACCAAAACTCATTAAATTTTTATTCATGCACACACATTGCTTAGTTTGTATTCATTATATTTTATTGTAAGTTTCTCTTAAAATCACTTCACTTTTCACCATATCAATAATCTATAAGTGTATAATCAATCAACGCATTACGGTAAACAAGTCTTTTGTTATGTCCGTTTTTATGTATTTATGTAATTTTTACCATCAAAATGTAAATGATATCTATGAATTACAGCGAAATGAGGGGAAAAAGGTGCAAATACACTAGATCGGGGTGCCACTCTGGCAGGCCAGGTGACAATTATATATTTTCCCATTACTTCTTCACAATGGCTATCGCGTTTTTTACCATCATGCGCATGTTTATGGACCAATTTCGCACGATAGCTGGGGGTTGAATGTGCAGTCGTGGCACATAGTCCTTGATCAGGGTGTAAGGGGAAGTCTGATCAAGGATTATGTGCCGCGACTGTACTGTACTGTAGAAGGAAGTACGAGGAGCAGCAGTAAGAGGGACAGACAGAACTGGCCAGAGTATGGTACAAAATCCCAATTTCCTCACTTCTGGATAGCCTCATCTTGTTTTCCACTGGTGTTATGGGTGTGTATTGACCTGTTTGTTATGAATGTATTGACGGTAAACTCTCATTATACACTGAGGTTATGAGTGTAATGTACTGTACAATGAGGATATACTGTATATAGATTCATAACAAACAGCAGTGGAAAACAAGGCATTACAGTATCCTAAACTAATTAGTAAACAATCAATGCATTATCTAGGCCTAAACTTGATAACTATTTGTGATGTGAAACTAAAAAATTCACTGTGTCAACTCATGTGATATATTAATTAATTTATGTTAAGGCCTCCATAGACTATCATTCATGCTTGCGCAAACTGGTTGACTGTGCAATCATTTAAATTTGCCACACACTAGCAAGAAGACTGAGCAGTCGCCACACATAGGGTCGATTCCACAGTGGTTGGTATTGGTTTGTAAGCACGCAAACGAAAGAATGTTAACCGTGTAAATGACATATGGGTGAATTATTTAATGAATTTGGTGAGTAAATTATACAGTGATCATCATTATCTAACTGTGGGATAGATTTTGTGAATGTGGATACTCATGCAGCTTATGGAAAATAATGAAGCCATACAGGGGTGGTTGGTTGGGAAGCTAACAAACAAATATCACAATGGAATCAACCCATTATCATGCATAACTGTACAGGGGTGGGTGTGATTGACCAAAAGCTTGTTGGATATTGTTCATTCATTTGCGCAAACCATCAATCACAAAAACACACCACGGTTAAGCCTGCACAACCACCCAGTTTGCACAGGCATGATTGATAGTCTATGGAGGCTTTTAGACTTGTTAATTACTGTCTAATCTACAATTATTAATTACAATCTACATTGCAAATATAGTGTTCATTTTAAATGAGCAAAATTGAGCATTATAGTCAACTAATTCGTTTTAACTGCTTACTTTATGCATTTATATTTTCTGTCCAAAATCTTCAATTCAACTGTACTCTACTTTGAAAAACTGAAATTGTATTATTTGTACAGTATATATCATTATTGACGGAGGTCTAGAGAGATGTCATACAGTGATGTAATAATTGTCAATAAATCTTTGAGACCTTGTTATTTATAATTTGGGCCATTCCTATAAGAATGTAGAATTTGGATAATGAGAAATGTTCTTATTATTGAAACTAAATATAACTTTGATATAGGAAATTAGGAATACTATTTTACATCTCCTATCCCTTTTATACGTTCCCTCCCTTCTTTACCTCAACGTTTGGAATCGTTGTTGTGCGCATGTGTGTTAAGAACCATGATGTCATTTCCAGCCAATGAAAAGCGGCGTAATGGTGAAAGGCAACCAATCACAGCAAGGCTAGTCTCATACGTCACATCCGCCCTTATCACGCCGCAGGGTATTCACTTTTAAGGAAAATTCACTATTTTAGGGAAGTATTGGAGTCGTTAGGAAATCCTTAAAAAAAAACTGGTGAAAAGGAGATAAGATGATAGGAACATAATTATATTTTTCCTCTACACATTACAGTACATGATGTCATGTACATAAACGTAATCCAGAATTATATTATATGGGAGTCAAAGGCACTTCAGTTCTAACCTGTAACATTTAAGGGGGAAGTTTTGTATTGGTAATTCTGGAGCAACTAAATCCTTGAAATTATTCCAAGCAACAGAACAACAATACTTTTGCTATTCTGCTACAGCTGGTCCAGCTGTTTCCTAGCATACTTTGGAGGAATCAAGGCACTTCAAAGTACCAGCAAAAAAGAATTACTCCCTTAAGGAAATCTAAGGAAATGTTGCCTCGGTGTTAAGGAAATATGGTTATGACAACACTGCGTCCTCCTCCATTGAGAGATTCAGAGTGTGAGGGAGAGGATTGGAGGCATCAGGTACGAGTTGAATACTTTTGCTTGCTTTCCTTTACCCCCTACAACAAACAAACAAACAAGCTGAAATATCTTCTCATACATAAATGTAAGTGACAGTAAACATTGTAGAGAGCAGTTCAGTGCTGCATGAGAAGCAATTCAAGCAACTATAGTGTGATTGCAATAATTATCTGGGGTTGGTTGGTTGGTAAGTGAGAACCCCAAAGTACGTCGTTTTATCTACCCCAAAACAGTAATTGTATGGGGTTGGTTGGTAAGACAGACCCCCAAAGTAATTATCTGGGGTTGGTTGGTAAGACAGACACCCAAAGTACGTCGTTGTATCTACCCCAAAAAAATAATTATCTGCTGGGGTTGGTTGGTAAGACAGACCCCAAAAGTACGTCGTTGTAACTATCTACCCCAAAATAATTATCTGGGGTTGGTAAGTGAGACCCCCAAAGTACGTCGTTGTATCTACCCAAAAAAAAAAAATTATCTGCTGGTGTTGGTTGGTAAGACAGACCCCCAAAGTACGTTGTATCTACCCTAACGTTAGAACAATGGCTGACTTCCCTTCTTTTGACCTGTTCTCAGAAATAGACGACTTAAACAGGTTTGTGAGCGGGAAGAATAATGGAAACCTGTTTGAATTTATTAGTCTAGATGAAGATGTTGATATGATGATGAGTGGTGAAGGTTTGGCAAGTCATAATGAAGGTATATTGCAAGATGATAATAATGATGACGTGTTGTATGGTGGTATATTGCAAGATAATGACGTGTTGGCTGATGTCTCCAGCAATGCCTTATTACTGGGGGATCCTTTGCTCAGCTTTCCTGATCTTAATGAGTTGCTTGAGCTTCAGCCAGCATCACCCAGCCAAAACCCTGAGACTTTCATGCCAGTTTCCCTTCCAGCGGACTCTCCACCATCATCGCCTCCACTAACGACTCCACCTCCTGCCAGTGCTGACCAGACCACTAGCTCCACCTCCACCACCACCTCCACTCCACCTATCCGACTACTCTCAAGTGCTACTCCACCAGTGCTTGTAAGCAAGTGTGCAGGTGTTGGAAGGCAGCCGCACTCCTCTGTAAAGGCTGCTAAGATAAACACAGTCGCCACTCAAAGTGCAAATGTTCCGGTGCGTATAATAGTGAAAACTCAGAAGTCCTCTACTCCAAGCAGCAACATGGTGGCTCCCATAACCATTCAGAAGCCAACGCAGAGTCTGGTGAAGATACCAAGAGCCATAGCCACCATCGGGAGAAGTCGCTTACAGGCGCTGCGATCTGGAGGAAAACTCGGCCCCATCCATGTCTCCAAGACCAGACCTGCCAGTACCAGCACACCTGCCGTAAACCACCCCCAGGTCTCCCCAGCGTCCCCACGGGTACAGCAGCAGCAGACAGTGCCAGAAATAGCAGTTCCAGTATCCAGTGAGGTAGAAGAGACCAGGACGAGCGTTCCGTTCCGATCGTTGCGGACTAGGGAGTCTTCGGAGGCTGAGTCTTCAGATAGCACAGATTTACAAACAGTCAGAGGTCATAATGCCAAGAGGAAAGCATATGAACTTGGTCCACAAAATGACCCACAGATGGAAAGGTGTCGTCAGAATGCAATTAATGCGAGACGTAATAGAGAGGAAAAAAAAGCACACATGATGGAGCTGGAGCGTAAGGTGGAGAGCATTAGTCAGGAACGCGATGAACTGGCCGGGGAAAATGAAAGTCTCAGGGAGGCAAAGGAAAAATTAGAGCAACAAGTGAAGCATCTCAACAACGTCCTTCGGAATCAGTCCAAGTTGTCGTCGCTGCTGGAAAAACTTGGTCCTGCCAGTGTTATGGTTGATGTGACTGCTAGTGCTTGTGGTGAAGAAATTGTGTCCAGTGGTATGTGCTTACATGTTGATGGTGATGAAGCCACTATTGAGTATTGTTCATTGTGTGCAAAGAAAGCTGGTAAAAAGTTGTGTCTTTGAGAAAAATCTTCAAGCAAAATTATCCAGACACACCAAGATGGATATCAGTTTGAGAGTGAAACATAATTTAGTTTTGTACAAGAGCATTGTTCAATTAAATAAAATTTACTTGTAAATATAATCCTGAAAAATAAGTTATAATATTATTTTTGTGTACAGTATTAGCTTATTAGCCTGTATATACAGTATTTTGTAAGTTTACTAGAATTGTACATTATTTGATCTATGTATACAACTAATTGAAGGGTGCAAATTCTTATGTAAGTATCAATAGTAGTCTTATTACAATAATGTTAATACATAGTTTATGTTGAATGGAAAAAAATGTATTTAGGTATATTTTTGTGTGGTGTGTGTGTATGTGTGTATGACTTGTGTTACGCTTTTGTCTTTTATCCCCACAGCCAGCGGGAGGTGATTGGCATGGGCGACGGCTGACCACGGCACAGGGGGGATGGGACCCCCTGATCCTGCTATAGGACAGGGGCCCGTCCCTACCACACCGTACTAGCCCTACCACCTGTCCCCCCCTCTTGGTAAGCATAGAAGATATTAAAACAAAAGGGAGACTATAACACTATGTGTAGTGTGCATTTAAAATGTTGTGGTAATTCTTGCATTGTGTATTTTATCAACATGAATATTTGTCAATGAGCATGTTTTGGTAAACAGGTTGCAATATCTATAATGAGTACCTGTACATGAATATAGAAGTGGATCGAGAATTGTGGTAACAATTCCACCAAAGTGCGGAATGTAATTTTGTTATGCCTGTATTACTTTTTTTTTTTCTTATCTGCCATCCAAGCATTTTCATGAACCACTTTATTGGAAAGCTCTTTTAACTTGCAGCTACTGTCTACGCTGACCAGCAAGTCTGCTCTTCTCTTAAAGTTAAGTATACCGTACCTGTAGTTGGTGAGTTGGTGTCCTTATATACTTAGCCATGAAGATTCCCTCAGTAGGCCAATAGCTTACTGGAAAAGGAAATGATATACCAGTATTTAATAACTATTGTGTGTCATTTAGTAGAGGTATTTCATGTTATGTAACAAATATGTAAGGTATTTTTGTTTCATATGGATATATACATAGGGTACCGGTAAATGAATGAGGACTCGTGTGCAATACTTTGAGAGAGAACGGTAATCACATTTGCAAGAAAAGGTTTGTGGATGATTATGTAATCACATATTTTTCTGTGTTGGCTAGCAAACAAGGTAATGTAACTTAAAAAGTTATGAACTGATTTGGAGTTCAACTTCAGAGCATTATGAATTCAAAAATTATAAAATTTTATATATCTAGGTAAAAAATCAAGATCAGGAATGGATATATCTTATTTTTATTGTTAAGAATAAGGGTGAAATGCAAGTTAGTTATATATATAGATTTTATTTGGAATTTCCAAAGGTACTGTATGCACTCGATTGTCGGTTTAGTTCTATACATATTTGACTTGGGTTGCTATATACAGGGAAATGTAATTAAATTTTTTTTCTGCATTGGTACAAAATACAATAACCTGATTTCACATGCAAAGTACAGTTGCCTAAAAAAGTTTGGGAACTGCGCCTTCATTGAAACTGGCTTTTTATAAACAACGTGGTTAGTACTTTCTCTGTCTGAGACGGGTCATTGAAGATTGTCTGAAAAATTATATAACTAATGACTTGCACCTTGACATGTCAGAAGCCCTCTGGCTTCCATTACAGGTAGATGTGTATATTGCTGTTTGATGGCTATACCAGACCAAAAGTCAATGTGTATTACCCTGAATCTAATACTGTACTGAAATGTCTGAAGCATGTAATTGGAATTCTGGTGTAATGCTTAGTGGTGTCCCTTTCTTATTAAAAGTTTTGCACAATTTTATGCTTTGTCTGGCATAACTAAAATGATGAACAGCTGGCCAGTGCCACAGTGTGCCTCCCTTGTCACTTAGTCGCTCCCAAGAACCTCTCATCCAAACATGGAATGCCACGTTAGGGGATGGTACAATGTTAGTAAATTTGGAGCAACTGATTCCTTCTTACTATACCTGGTAACTGACCACCATTATTTATATTAACCAGGTCCTGTTACCAGGTTTACTTTGGAGGAATCGAGTCACTGTAATGTTCTATAAAACTACAATATAGCATCCTCTTCACGGAGAAGTTAATTTTCATTTATATTGCAATAACATTCCACCTAAATTGCATTTTTATTTTGCGGCTTACGTGTATAAAATGTGGAATGCCTTTTTATGATTTGGGGTCATCTTCAGCATGAAATTGACACCTAAATATAACTGTCAACATTACAGCTTCCTTCATAAAGATAAGACTTCCAGCCCTACATATCGTCATCCGTTAAGGTGGTTTCAGACCTTTTATGGGTGACTGTACATTGAAATCAGGGGGAGACATTATGCTTCACTTAATGTTTTTTAGTGAATTTTATGATACATTACAATAATATCCATTATTAATAGTTTTCTGTATTGCGGTTAGGAATTAAAATTAATCTTGTCTATGTTCTATTATGTTAAAAATTAACCTATTAACCTATTGTACTCTTCATTGATGTCAACAGTGTTAATTCTATTGTTTAACACTTATCTTGCTATCCTTCAATTATATTTTGGTTTATTAGGGTACATATATATTACGTTTCATCACCGAAGTAAGCATTGTTACTGTTGAAGTAGCCACAAGCTGAACAGTAAAGATGAAATATTTACTATTCAAAGCTAAAACATTTTAAAACATTGCTAAGCAATGCAAGTTGATTAATATTTTGAAAAAAAGAGTTAACAGGCTTGAAGTGCCATTTAAAGATGTGAAGTGAGCAGAAAGAGGTTGGATATTGTGCACGAATGTGGTATCAGCATTAAACTTTCATTAAATATTGCAGAAATATTGTGCAGTTTTTTATGAAACTCAAACTTGTATACCATTATGTGTCCCTCTCCCTTAATTAAGGGGATTGTATACTTTTCATAGACTGGAGCGCCTTTATTCCTTCAAAGTATTCCAGGAAACGGACCCACATGAAGAAAAATAATGGTATCCTGTTGCCTGGAATAGTTTGGAGGAATCATTTGCTCCAGATTTACCACCCAAAACAATGTGCTATATACTCCCTTAATAATGGTATTGTAAGTAGCAATTTCTTCATTTAGTCAGGGATATTGTGTATTTCATACCACGTATAAAATGCTGGTGCTGGTGTGTCCATTTAATATTTATGTAATATGTAAATATCAGTTTGCTTTCAGACTTTGAAAAACTTTACAATGGGTACTTAAAAATCCAGTTTTCCTTTTTATAAATTTTTTGTAGTTTCATTTAAGTTGAAGTTTAGGATGAGGCAGTCTGCAGTGGAGTGCTGTGGTTTCACCTTTGGGCAATCTACATGGCTAAGTATAGATTTAAATGGTTGGATGGTAATTCATATTCCAAGTGTGAGGTTTGTGTTATTGTATTGTACAGTCATCAACATATACCATTTATATATTTTTATAATAAAATGTTAAAATATAAATATTTTTCTCATAGCCAGGTTTATGGTAATGAGTTTCTTACAATCAGAACTTTTGATACACCTAACCCTTCTTATCATGTATTATTTTGACAGTAATGTTTTAAGAACCTGCTTACAACCCATTACAAACTGCTGCAAAACTTAAATTAATCTAATGCAATTCACTACTCTAGAGGGAAGCTGTCGCATGCATGACTGAATTACCCCCTTGTGTATCAAGTGTTTTGCAGGCAACTGAACATTAAACTTTTCAAGAGCTACCCGGGACAGAAAGTTTGTGTTGGAATCCTTCCCTGTCACATTAATTGGCCTGGGTATGATTCTAGTTACATCCAGACCAAGTGAGGAGGGATAGTGCACTCCTGTAATGTTAGTGTGGGCTATAATTATGGCTTTTGCCTTAGGGTATGATAGTATACTTTTGGTACATTGGAGCGCCTTGATTCCTCCACAGTATGCCAGGAAACGAACTGGTTAGCTAAAATAATGGTGGTCTGTTGATTCCATTCTGCATAGGTTACTGCTCAAATAGTTAGGAACACCCACCAACTATATTCACGAGCATATAGCCATTGTATAATAATATAGGTGCTGATGATAACATTTACGGTAGTGATACAGGATCTAATTTTTGGAGAACACGTAGTACCAAAAGAAGCACAAGAATTAAATTAAAGTAAATCTACAGTATGACCAGACCTTAAACAAGATATGAAATTAATGAGGAAGGTGGCCTTCAAATGACATGACCTTCAAGAGCAATTGAACTAAGCACATTTAGTTTTAGGGAATGCACTCGTCATTGCTCAGTGATTGGAGCTTTGACGTCCAGGGACATAAGGCAGGGTAATCTTGGCCATAGTGGAACTCAAGTACTGTATACAGTACCCACTGGTTGCACCCACCTATCACTATAGAGTATTCTTCAGTGACAGATTCAGTGGCTTGGATAAGAGTATAAGGGTGGAGTATGTGATGCCCACTCTAAATTTATGAAAGAAAACTTTGCTATAGGTAAGTTAGATCATTCATAATAGCTTTATAGATTTCAGGTGTTTACTCGAAATTAATTTATGAATGGTGAGAAAATCCTTATTTTCCTGTGTTTGTACTTTGAGTTGTCTGTGTTCTATGTGTACCCTCCTCCCTGAAAAGTTGGTGTTACTCAAGTTACAAGATACCCATGATGACTGTAGTGTTATAATCCATCACAACATTTCCGTGGTTCAGATTTGTCTTGCATACTTGCACATATTACAGCCTTTTCTTGTCTAACTTCAGTGAGTGTTCACACAAATTAAAATTATACCTGTTAACTTGACAAAATTATTTTGCTAAAAGATATCATATACAGTATAGAGCTTGGGAACAAAGTATCTGAACACTGTTGGCAGCTTCTGGCAACAACTCCAAGAGTATATACATCCAGTGAGAGAAAATAATTATGAGTAAACTTTTGTTTCACAGTTACATCTACCAGTATCAGTTATTGTTGTGTAGTAATTCATGAATTTGGTTTATTTCTAACATCTTTACTCCTGGTGTAGTTACCAGTTTTGTTCTCCAACTGTACATTCATTCACTACTGGGTTGCTTCATATATCTTTGGTAGAAGTTCCCATTCCATGGATTATCACATTGAAACCAGGTTTTCAGCCCCCCAAAAATATAACTATCTCACATAACAAATAATTTGCTTCATTCATTTATAATTCACCTTATACAGTACTGTCATTCACCATACCATACTATCAAGGCTTTTTCTATCTCCTTTGCCTCTCATATTCAATTGTACCATTTTCATTCCCTTTGCCTCACTGATTTTCTCCATGTGCCCAAACCATCTAAGGATACTTTCAGTCTAGAGATTATCCCTCATCACACCTTTCACAGGCTTCAGTACTTCTCTCTCAGTTGATTATTTCAACACCGCACACACTTCTCACCGTATTCATCTCCCCTGTTCTCACTAATGATTTTCCATACTGTACTTGTACTCATGCCAAATAATTTCTCAGTCATGTGATTGTGTGGGAGTTGAATCATAGTGTTACACTCTGTCCATAGTATCCTGGTGATAAGATATCATTACAACATTGTCCTTACTGTAAACCTTTTGTCCCTGTCAGAGCTTCCATTGCACTAGCTATTCTCATCCTTCCACCTGCTTGTTTTATCCACTTCCTTCTACATGCCCATATACCTGAATATATTGTTGTCAAATGATGCTGGTAGTAAGTCTTATATCTGTTCTCTGGAGTAATCTCTACTTTGACACTTTCCCTCCAGGGTTATCCTATGATTCTCCTCAGACATTTTGTACTAAAAGAGTTGAGGGGGAATAGTATGCTTTAGGTATATTGGAATGGCTTGTTTCCTCAAAAGTATGTCTAGTAGCAAGACCAGTTTAACATAGACAATTATGGCTTGTTGCTTGGATTATACTAAGAGGAATTGATTGCTCCAAATTTACCAATGCTATACTACCCCTTTAAGATATTCCCTCATGATGCCACTAAGCTTCCATGTCTCCCTGAAACCCTTATTTTCATCTTCCTACCACACAGGTAGTGACAATGCCCAGTACTCATGTTGGGTAAGTATGGACTGCACTTCTAAAATAAGTGAAGCTATCCAAGATCTCAATGTTCTCACCAAAAGCATGAACAGACTACATATCATTACCCATCAAGGTACTGAAATCCTGGACCTTGTTCTTGGTCCAGAACACTGATATACCCAATGGCTTTGCTTCTCATAGTGCTTCAAGAGCAGCCATAAGAATCTCCAGTGTCTCAGCGAGGATCACAGCATCATTGGCCCGACAATAGCTATGGGTCACAGGCTGGCAAAGCACCCAGCCCGTTCAGACATTGAAGAGTGTGGGGGCAACTCCATTTGTCCCACCTCTCTATAACCTTCTTTCTCGTCATACTGCACCTTCAAGGTCTTCCAGACCTATGGCAATCTTGTTTCATTCTCAATCAAATTCTCACTCCAATAGGAACTGTAGTTAAACATCGACCCAATTATACTCCAAGAGCCCAGTTGTCTCTGAAGACTTGGTGTACTGATTCAGAGACCTTATGATAGACATAGGCTGCAGTCATCCCCTGCCACTACTTAGTTGACGTTCTATCAGGACTCGAAGTGCTAGCATGCAATCTGCAGTTGACTTCTTGCGTGTAAGCCCAGACTGCATAGGTCTGTGTTGTCAGCAGGTGGTCTTGGAACACAAACCAGTGGTAGATGAACAATGAACAAGAGTGGTTTTTTCGTAGTAGGTGTTACAGTATAGTCTCACCTGTTGGGAAGGGTTAGAGGGAGTTTATCAGTTCTGTCATTCCATGCAGCTTTTATTTATTCTCCTCCATTAGTGTGTGTACTCTATTATCTAATTAGGCTCTGGGAGCGTGGCATAACATATATATATAAAGGGTTATAGGGATATCGAAAATTTCATCTCTAATGCTATGGGCATAGCATTAGATAACATAACTGGAAAATCTGAAGACTAGTGTAATAACTCTAGAAGCTTTAGGGATATGAAATAGTGGAAAGCCATGAGAAATTGGAGAGATTTTTTCGTCTAATCAGTTTCTCCCAAGTTACCGGTACAGTTCTTGGGTTTTCTATGATGGAGTAATGTGAGAAAGCACGAGTAGAGCTCATGAGAGGTTATTTTATATACTTTCCAGATTTTCGACTCAAAACTACGAACCCCTTCGTGTAAAGGGAGTCGCCTCGGTGTGATGTCTAAGTGTTATACTGTGATTATTTTAGCCCAAATGTAAGGCTTTTTGGCATGAAAGCAAAACGTGTCGGAGGTAATGGAATCTACAGTTAGACCAAAAGTGTGGAGTCCCCTTTTTATTATGAATTGACTAGCTACAGAAATTCTTTATATACATATGGAGTATAAAAGAAAATATAATACAAGTCTTGTAGTTCATCTGTAGCGTATTCTTGGTGGTGAAGGATTGGGACTACTGGGTGTCCCTGGGTGTGCAGGAATATAGATCCTCTCCGTTTCTCCAATTGAGCGGGTGAGGAAGTGAGAGTAGCTGGTTGCCTCTCCTTGACTCTTACTGGAATGTCTCGTCGTGCCTTGGCGTCATCTGAGTGTCTCTTCCTCTTCTTTCTTCTCGACCTTTACCACTACCCTCTTGACATAGGACCCGGACTGGAGTGGTGGGCAGCTCAGGGCGAGAGGCTAGGTGCATGAAGGTGACAGTAGACTTAACGGGCTGCGTGGCGACTTGTCTGTCTCTGTTTTAGGCTTGGAGGAGGATATAGAGGTGTCTTGGTGTCCTCTTGATGGAGTGCATTGGTAACTCTGTGACTGCTAATAGTTAGGCTAGTCTGTGTGTGATGCGGAGTGCTATGGTTACACCCAGATAAGGTGATGCGTCTCGCTCGTCAGGCCTCCAGAGATTGGCAGGACCATATGAATCAAGGTTGATATGAATAGGCCTCGGAATAAGATGAGGATGCTAGCTATGGCCTTCCTGGGGTGGCGCTAATAGCTGTCGCTCAAAGATGATTGAGTCGTTCATCTCCAGCAGCAGTTAGCTTATTGATAGATGCAATAGTTAGGAGGCTGTTGCCTTCCTGGGGTGATGCTGATATGGCTGTCTCCCTGAGGCCTGAGGGTGACTTGCCTACCCTTTTGTCTGTCTGGAACGATAGCTGCCATGATAGAGAGCACTGTGGGTCGATTCCACAGTGGTTGGTATTGGTTTGTAAGCACGCAAACAAAAGAATGTTAGCCGTGTAAATCACTTATGGGTGAATTATTTAATGAATTTGGTGAATAAACTATGCAGTGATCATCATTATCTAACTGTTTGATAGATTTTGTGAATGTGGATACTCAGCTTTTGGAAAATAATGAAGCCTTACAAGTGTGGTTGGTTGGGAAGCTAACAAACAAATACCACTGGAATCGACCCTGTGTGTCTCGCCATGGTCTGATGAGCGGCCTCTCTTCCTTGCGTCCAGGGTAGAAGGGGGTAAGGAAAGAGTAAAATCTGAGCAGAAATTGGTATGCATGACTGTACAGTACCTGCTCCCTCATTTAATTTGTTGGCTGCACAGGTAATTGTAATGCAATCCATCAACTTCATGGCCACCAATTAGAGAGAGAGTTACCCTGTATAGTGGAATCTTTGAAGTCTCTACATTATATAATTATATCTAACCGATTTATAGAAAGTACAGATCCCAATAGACAAGAATGCAAGCCCCTAATAAATTAATTATATTGTGTATTGAGAGTAGCCTATAATTCATATACATTTACAACACCCTCTGAATAATTCACCTGATAACATGGAGAGAACAAGAGGCTGCTGGCTGAAGGTTGACGTTAGACACAGGATGCTAATAATGCGTCTGGAGTCTGCTGGACATTTATAAAAGTTAAGGGACCCCGTGACGTAGTCAGAAGATTGGAGGTTAGCGCAGGGTCCAGAGAATTCTCTGGACCCTGGGTTAGCGAGTCCTTCAACACCAACCTATATGGAAGGAGCTTGTTTCGTGGCGTAGTCAGGAGGAATCAGAAGCCACCAAGTCTCATACACGATCACAGGGTCCTTAAGTAGGAGGTTAGAGTCCCTTGTTTTTCAAACTCACCCATCTTTAATTCTCGTGTTTGGTCCAGGTACTAGGTGCAAAGGAGCTAAGGAAAACTGCACAATAGCTTTCTTTATTTATTCACTATACATTACACAATATTTACATATGTTACTGCGTACGTATACACACAGGCACTAAAAGCACAAACCTTTCCACTGACTTCCTGCATACATTGTACTCGTAGATTGCGTGACTGTCTTAGTATCTCACTCTTCCAACTCCTTTCTACTCTCCTACATTCGTTTCTTCACGAGAAAAACAAACAAAAACACGGTTTTAGGGATGAACTCAATGGTGGCTTAAGGGGGAAGTTTTGTGTTGGTAATTCTAGAGAAACTAAATCCTCCAAACTATTCCAAGCAACGGAACACCATTATTTTTGTTCTTCTGGTCCTGTTTTCTAGCATACTTTGGAGGAATCAAGGCACTCCAATGTACCCAAAAAATAATTACCACCTTAACTAGTGATTGGCTAGGTCGTACTTTTCCAACTACCTAACTGGTTGGTCCGATATGCTTTGTTCTGAAATCACTGGCTGCTAATGGTTGCAGAAAGTTGAGAGTGGAGTTAATTAAGATGAGACTTAGAACGAGCTGATTGGTAAAACGTGGTTAAAGAACTAAGTGTATACTGGATCAAAATAGGTCGAGGAATCTGCTTGAGGGGTCACCTTCTTTCCAGATTCTTGGCTTTCCCAGTCTGACCTGAGACACGCCTGATTTATGATGTGTCGTGGGTGTCCTTTGAAACATTGTAAAGCCCATTAATTAGCGTGGATTAGTTTCTCCTTACTGGCATTGTATTGATTTAGTTGGATTACAGATTTCTATCTCGCTTTCTTCGTCCTCTGTATCATCTTCCCCTTGTTCTGCGGTGAGGTCTTTTTTCCTCTCGAGTGAGTTCCAAGGTTGGACTGAAGTGGATGAGAAGAACATATAGAAGATACCACACAAGGCGTAGCTTGGCACACAGGTCCAAAACACTTTCCTCCACTGTCCCAACGTTTGCTGGAAAATGTGACAGATGTGTAGTGATTAAAAAAGAAAATCGACAATACGTTATATAAATTTGAATATTTGAGTTTGCTGCATTAAGGGGGTAATTCACTGTTGGTACATAAGAGCGCCTTGATTCCTCCAAAATATGCCAGGAAACGGGACCAAAGGAACAAAAATAATGGTGTCCTGTTGCTGGGAATAATTTGAAGGAATCAGTTGCTCAAGACGTGAGTCCACTCGGATACCACAGTCCCTAGCCCACCTGAGTCGAAGCCCAAGATCTGAAGCAGGTGGTTTCTGGACGACAGCCCACCCAAAGCCTCCATTGGTTGGAAATGTGTGTGTAGCCTTGTGATGGTTTGGGTGGGCTGTCGTCCAGAAACTCCCTGCTTCTGACCTCGGGCTTCAACTCAGGTGGGCTATAGGGACTGTGGTATCCGAGTGTACCAACAATGTATTTCCCCCTTAAGGTGGTAATTCTTTTTTGGTACATTGGAGTGCCTTGATTCCTCCAAAGTATCCTAGGAAACAGGACCAGAAGGGCAAAAATAATGGTGTTCTGTTGCTTGGAATAGTTTGGAGGATTCAGTTGCTCCTAAATTACCAACACAAAACTTCCTCCTTAATAGGACAAATGGGTAGTGAGAAAATTATCGACAAAACATGAATAACAATCTGAACAACCATGAGATATCGACACAACACACTGATATATAAGATAGTTTTCCATGTGCTTACCTGGCCATCAGTTAGTACTCCCACCACCATGGGTAAAACGAAGGAGGCTAAGGAGGCCAGAGAGTTGTCTACACCGAAGAGGGTTCCTGTATGATCATCCAAGAAAACACAGGTTACTTTGCATTTAGTTATTATTTCCAAAAGTAAAAGGGTTATATAAATACTTATATTTCCAAAAGTAGAAGATTATATAAATACCCATACTTCCAAAAGTAGAAGGTTATATACTTACTAATATTTCCAAAAGTAGAAGGTTATATAAATACTTATATTTCCAAAAGTAAAAGGTTATTTCTTTGCTTCATTAAAGTCTAATAAAATGTAATGGTCATAAACAGAATTACCAGCTAGAATAAGCCACAAACCATGATTTCTAAAGTTGTAATAGTGGTAGTTGACGTAGTTCATAACATAAAGAGGAGACTCAAGGCACGAACCAAACAGTACAGTACCATACTCTTAGGGTGGATGTTGAACCGATGACAGGGAGAGTTGGAATTCCCTCTTCACCTGTCTCACTACCTTGGCTGATCTTTTTAATGTCTCTCCTACACTGAGAGTAGTTCAACATAGGCCTACTTTCAAAGGCAACACTCCCTCTATTTACATCATGCAAACAAAAACACTACACACCCTACAATTCAAAATTAAAAAAATGGCAAACTACTCCTGTCTCAGATACTCCTTTGGATGGGTCCATACACTTCCCAAGGCCTGGACCCCTCAAGATTTCTTATTGTCTGACTCGCTCCAAATTAACTTGTGCAACATACGTGGTCTTACTACTAATATTCTTGCTCTTGAACACCACCTCTCCTCTATTAAACCTCACCTCTTCTTCAACGAAATCTAGGTATCAGGAACAACTGACAGCAACACTTTTTCTGTCTCCTTCCACTCTCTCTATTCTCAATTTTGTGCCAAAGGCGGTTGTTGTGTATACATACTGTACAGTTGGACACAGGAATTGGTGGTACAGCCCTGGTGAAAGATACTTGTCCCATTTGAGTAACCAATGTCTATTATCAGGTACTTGCTTTTTATTACCATCCTCAATACTGACTTCTGCCCCTGGTGTCTCCTGTTTGGCACTAAGGAACTTGATATTGGGAGAAATTTACCATCTTTCACTTGGGCTGTACCACGAATTCCTGTGTCCAACTGTACATATTTACCAAGCTTGATCTCGTGTTCCCAAACTTTACTCTTCCAAATTCTCAACCCTCTGGCTTTAGCATACTTCTTGTACTCACTTAATCTGTGCTGTTCATCTCAACTATGACTTTACTGACAGTCCAAAATTCTTTGACTATCTTACCTCAAAAGTGAAACACATTCTATCCCATTCTCCTCCCTCAGAAATCTCCACTTCAGGATATTTAAGGTATATTGCCTTTGGCGTTTATTTCCCTTCACTAATCCACCTGGTGAACAAGCCTTTATCATTTCTATCATCAACGACCTACAACAGTTAGTTCCAGACTATCTTGAAAATTAGCTCAATATTTTGGACTTAATTCTACAGTAACCTCTCATCCTTATGCTGTTGAACCTTTCTCTCCATTGGACTCCTCTCCGATCACAGTCTGATTTCCATGTCCTGTTCTACCATTCCCGTAAGTTACACCTTTGGACCCTCCCAGGATGAGGCATCTGTGGCATTACAGTGCTGCCAACTATAGATCTGAGGCAGTACGTTCAAGATTTCCAATGGAATTATATTTGCTTCCGTCGCAGGGGTCCCCATTCAGTGTGCTGCTCACATCATAGAGGTGATCCTCTCAAATATGATGGTCTATATTCCATGTTCGTTCTCTCTCTTTAATAAAAACAATTCTTGGTTCAATTTCGCTGCTGTTCTACTGCTGTCTGCAACGAGGAGGAAGCATACAGACGGCACCGTTGCTTTCAAACCATAATGAATATCATGCTCTCTATATTTCTGCCCAGAATCTTTGCCAAATCTATTCTTCGACTAGCCAAAAAATCTTTTATCCAAGCCAAGTTCAATGTCGTTTTCAACTCTTCCTCCTCCTATTCTTTCTGGCATCTTGAACAAAATTACTCCAGCATCTTTTACTTCTTCCTCTTTCCCTCCTCTCATCCTTCCTGATGTAAATGTTGCCATCTCTTCACCTGGTAAAGCTGAGCTCTTCTCTCATACCATTGCCTGTAACTCCACTCTAGATAATTCCTCCATCTCCAACCACCTCTGACTTATTTATGCTGGCCTTTAGAATCTTTGCAAATTAATTTTCATCTGCCCCTTTTGGTCTTGAGATTTGGAAGTTGTACGGTCAAGATGGGCATCTCGAACGAAATTGGACATGATTTTGAACTTTTCTCACTCTTTAATCTCACAGGTCAGGACAAAAAAACTGTCTTTCAGCCTTTGGTCCTCATCTTAAAAAAAAAAAAAAAAAAAAAAAAAAAAAAAAAAAAAACACACACACACACACACACACACACACACACACACACTTGCAGGTTGCCCCGTGTCTAATAAATCCATTAGCTACAGGAAGACCCCAGGAGGCATCAACAATGATCACTAAATGGGTTCACACGTTAGTAAGTAGAACACTCAATTAACCAACCTGAGAAATTTGGTGATAAGTCCGTGTGGTTGGTCATGGAGCTGATGGTGACAGCGCCGTTGAAGAAGAGACCAACACAGAAGAGAGTCACTGCCCTCTGCCACTCACACCCACTGTATGCCAACCACAGCAACACAACACTAGGCACAAACATCGCTGCACACAAATTTAGTATTACTGTACTACGTAAAATATCGATATTGGTTAGCTTATATATATATATATATATATATATATATATATATATATATATATATATATATATATATATATATATATATATATATATATATATATATATATATATATATATATATATATATATATATATATATATATTCCCAGCAACAGGACACTATTATTTTTGTTAATCTGGTCCTGTTTCCTGGCATACTTTGGAGGAATCATGGTACTCAAATGTTCCAAAGGTATACTCTCCCCTTAACAAATATTTCAGCTTGTACCCATTATCGTGAGTAGTTTGTAGCTGAATATAATTATTAGTACAGTTTATGTATCACTGATAAGTAGAAAATGAAAGCTCACAATTACTAAGGGTGTGTGGCTAAATATTACGTTTATATTTACAAATTTTCTTCCAAGGCTACTTTAGATGCTTTACTGTAGGATATGGCTTGTGCGAGCTCTGTCTCACTGAATAAGTTATTATATTTACGGCACAGCCAATTGGAAGACCTAATAATTAAGAAACAGACTTACAGAAGGCGCAGGCTATCTTGCGGGAGGCGAAAATAGATATATAGTTGCGGGATGTGGCGAAGTCGCACAAGGTACTCCACACTATGGCTCCCACATAACGCGAAATGAAGGGCAGCGCTGAGAGGACACCATTCTGTAACACATTATAATATATCACTTTAAAGGCAATCAGTTATCACATAAAGATTCCCAACACATAGATACTGTAGGTCAACAAAACATATAATCTACAACCATATAATCTACCTTCTACACCATTCTGTACCACAACACATTACAATACAATACTTTAAAGGCAATCAGTTATCACATAAAGACTCCCAACACAAAACATATAACAACATATAACCTACATCTAACCATATAATCTATATTCTATACCATTTTGTACCACAACACAATACAATACTTTAAAGGCAATTAGTTATCACATAAAGACTTCCAACACATACTGTAGATAGGTCCACAAAACATATAATCAACAACCATATAATCTACCTTCTACATCATTTTGTACTACAACACATTGCATCATTTTTAGGCAGTTACCACATAATGACTCCTAACACATAGATAGGTCAACAAAATATATACTCTACAACTCTATAACTTTAAGTAATGAATAGCGAAATAATATCTCTCAACACTAAATAACACTAAATAATCTCAGTACCTACATCTCATAAGAACTTTGGGCCGTTCTCGACACTCCCAAAACCGTACATGGTTCTAACACAGATAGAAGCCAGTAAAACCACAACACACAAACTATACGATTTTGTGTTGGTAAATTTGGAGCAACTGATTCCTCCAAACTATTCCAAGCAACAGAACACTATTACTTTTGCTCTTCTGGTCAAGCTGTTTCCTAGCATACTTTGGAGGAATCAAGGCACTCCAATGTACCAAAAAAAGAATTACCACCTTAAAATTGTCAGACTATGAGGGTCGAGGTACTGACCCCATCATCCACTATTTTAATAATAATCGTGCAATCATCTATATATTCCCTACGATACAAGGGGTGGGGTGGGGTGAGCAATTAGGACTCAGCTCTTTACTTCGTAACACTTCTCCAACTCAGAGTCTCACCCCAACCTTCCTGGATTGAAGACGTGTTCCTGGCGCTCTGCCTGTGTTGTTGTTTGTGTTGTTGTTTGTCTTGTTTCTACGTTCTTGTTTGTGTGTTGTTGTGTCTGTGGTGTTATAGGGGTTGTTTATATTTTCTATCTCGTTTTTTTTTGTGGTTTTGCTGTTTGTGGTATTGTTGTTTGTGGTTTATTTGTTGTATTGTGGTTCTGTGTGTGTATGTTCGTGTGTTCGTGTGTGTTCAGTTGTTCGCTTCCCATCTAGGCCTTGCCTGGCCTGATGGAGAGCGCGGATTCGGATGTGGCTTCCTGCCTGGAGGCCGACTTGGCCATGTCGGAGGAGGATGAGTCTCCTATCGAGGATCACTGGCCTGAGCTGCCTTCTCGCAACCCTCCTCCCCTCTCCTCGGTCACTCCGCAGCTCAGGATGCAGCCTTCCACCTCCTCAACCTCTACCAAGCGACCCGTTGATGCCTCGTCCGACTCCTTGCAGGATTCCGATGGTGTGGACTGTTTGCCTCCGGCTGCCAAGACTGCCAAGGGTGCTTCAGCTGTGCATGACGTACCGTCTCTGCCTCAACGTGGTGTTTCTTCCTTGTATACCAACTCCTTGCCCTCGTCCAACCTTCCTGCTTTGCCCCAAGAAATGCCTATGTCAAGCTCTCCTTCTCTGGGAACCCATCTACGGACACAAAGTTGCGTTGGTTGTCTGATGTCAACAGGGCCTTCCAGCTGCAGTGTGAACTGGCTGAAGTGAAGATGGCTGCTGTCACCTCCCAGTTTGTCTACATCTCTAGGAAGCATCAGGATATCATTGATAGAGTGAAGGCTGGTGAATTTTTGTCTCTGCCTCTCATTCTTGAAGACTCACCCGAGAGGCCTCGTAAGTTCCCCAGCTACATCCTTACCCGTTTTCCTATTACAGTTGACCCGAAACTTGCTAAGGGATACCCTGGTGTGTACTTTGCCCGTCGTTTTTTCCAAGATGGTTCCCCCATTAGCCGTATTGTTGTTGTCTGGAGTCAACCTGATCCACCTCCAAATGAAATTTCCTTTGATTTCCTCCCTTGTCTTCCACCGTGTGAGGTGAGGAAACTTCATAATGACCAGCCTTGGTGCTACAGGTGCTGGGGTGTGGGGCATATCTCCCGGTACTGTTCTGCCAGGCCGAAGTGTGCATGGTGTGCTGCCGACCATGATTCCAAGACGTGTCCTGTCAGGGGCGAACCATCACGTCCTGCTTCCTCCACCTCTGAGCCTTCACCTCCTGAAGATACGTCTCGATGGAAATGTCCACGATGCCTTCAGCCAGGGGTTAACGTGTGGCATGGATGTACTCGACGTCAGGTCCAGGCTCGTGTCACTACTATTGCTTCGCCTCCACCACCGCCACCACCACCACCTCCCCAGTCTGCTCCTCCTACCAGCCCTGCCTCACCTCCAGACCTGGCCCTTCGCAAGTCTGTTGCTACCCTCATGGCACAATGTACGGCTCTCGAGAACCGCTTTTCTGCCCTTGAAGCCAGGATTGATGGGCTAGTTGCCGCGCAGGCTGCCAATGACTCCAAACTCTCCACCTTGGTCGAGGCTCGGCAGGCCATCATCTCAACTGTCACTACCCTTACCAAAAAGATGGATACTGTTGCATCTCGCCTTGAAAAGCTTTTCGAGTCAGTCCCTTCTCCTGGTCCATCTTCTTCTCCAGGTCGCTCATCTGCCCCCACTCACCGGACTTCTACCTCCAAATACAGAGTTCGCTAGTGATTGCCGGCTGGATGTCATCTCCTGGAATGTATGTGGTATCACCAGTTATGCTAAGCTCACTCAACTCAAGGCCTATGTTTTTCGTCATCATCCCAGTATTATTTTTCTCCAGGAAGCATTTCCAGGACGGCCGCTCGCTGCTGGGCAAGCTCCTCCTCTCTCAGGTTATGTGCCATATGTTCATCTGGTAAGGAATGGTCTCCTGACTTACATACATAGCTCCTTGCCACATCGCCTTCTCCGTACCTCCACTGATCCTGACATGACCTTTCAGCTATTTGAGGTTCTACCTGGGAATGGAGTACTACAACTATGTAATGTCTATTCTGCCCCAGCTAGACTCACTCTTGAGGCTCTTCCTTCTCCAACAGTGCGTAGTATGGTATATATGGGAGATTTTAATGCTCGGCATTCTGATTTGGGTGATGGTTCTGGCTCTATTAATCGTAATGGTGTTCGTCTCCTTTCATACATCCGCAAGCATCATCTGACACGCTGGGACACTGGCGGTGCCACTCATTGCCGGGGAGGTACTCTGGATTACATCCTCTCGTCTGGCCTGATAGCATCTCAGGTCCTGTGCTCCTCCTTGCCAGACTTATTCTCTGATCACATCGCTCTTCGGTTTCATTATTCTCTAACTGCTGGGTCAAGTGCTTCAGCCACTCGTTTGCGTATTGCTGTGCCCCCTAAATATTGCCCGAATTACATCTTATTCATGGACCATGTATTCCCTACATTTGAAATATCATCAGCTGAACAGTTGTACTCTGATCTTGTATCTGCTACTCATGACTTTTATAGGCTATACGTCTCCCGGCCACACCTCCAGCATCGCCATACTGCCCACTCCTGGACGCTGGATGCACGTATACAGGAGGCAAAGGAGGAGGCTGAACGTGATGGCCTATTGTTTCAAGCCAACCCAACCCCTGACCTGCTCCATCGTTACCAGATGTCTAGGGATGCTTTAGTTGCCCTGCAGGAGTGTGCTCACACTGAGTCTTGGCAGCGGTTCATGGACAGCATCAACCAGCAAACAAGTGTGGCTTCTATGTGGCACCTCATCCGTCGGGTTGTTAAAAAGACACCGGCCACTGCTCGTCATCACACTCCCGCCGACTATGCCCAACAACTTGTCGATGCCTGGTCAAAACAATCTACCTCAGCCAGTTTACCCATCCACATACAAGATGCACTCACTTCCCGTGCTGCTGTCCATCGGCTACGTCTAATGTCTGCTCTGTTGTAAGATGATGACGATGATGCAGAGAAGATAACTGAGGAGGAGTTGCAACGTGCTCTCTCTCGGGGTAGAGCTTCTTCCCCTGGTGATGATGGTATTACTTATGCTGTGCTGCGCCTACTTCAACAAGTTCCTGGGAACCCTCTACTTCTACTGTACAATCTTTGTCTTCGTGATGGTTGTGTACCACGAGCCTGGACCAGCAGCACAATAATACCCATCCCTAAGCCTGGCACTGCGAAGTTCAGGCCTGTTTCCCTGACTTCCTGTTTTTGTAAGGTTATGGAGAGAATCTTACTCAATCGTCTCATGTACAGACTGCAAGATCGCCTTTCGCCATGGCTGTTTGGTTTCCTTCTCCAGCGGCGCACACACCACTGCCTTGTCGACTTGTACTCTCGCCTTAACAGGGACAATGTGATGGCCTTCATTGACCTTCGAAGTGCATTCGATGTTGCTAATAGAGACGTCATTTTGGATCAACTGGTTGACTTTGGGATAAAGGGTAATCTATTACGGTGGATTCGGGGCTACCTGAGTAACAGGACCTCCCGTGTGTTTTTCATTGTTATTTAATATTCTGATGCATCGGCTGCTCACTTCTCTCCCTGATATACCTGGAACTACAATTACGTGCTATGCTGATGATATATGTGTTCATTTTACCTCACCAAGGGATCTCCAGTGGTTTCTTGACTCCTTCTCTGTGGCCTCCTCTCACTGTGGCATTATTGTCTCCCCAGATAAGAGCAGAATATTCACCTGCCGCCTTCCTCAAGCTCGGCCAGTGTTCACCATTGGAGGGACTGTCATTCCCATGTGTTCCCAGTATCGCTACCTGGGCGCGCCAGTCAATATTTGTCCAATTGTCCCTGCCAGACCTCAAGACCATCCCATTGTCCAGGACTTATTGGGTCGTCTCCAGCGCCGACTTACGCCACTTCAATGGCTCACTAACAACTCCTCGGGCATTTCCATCCCAGTAGCCAGGACTATCTATATTGCTTTTATCCGTTCAGTTGTTGATTACCTCTCCCCTGCTCTGATTCAACTTCCCAGGGCTACTCTTGAAACTTTAGAAAAATTTCAGAATAGAGCAATGAGAATAATTCTCTGTTGTCCAATGTCGACCAGGATAGTGAACATGCAGCGTGAGTTATGTCTTCCCCGTTAGTGGAGAGAATTTATTCTAATGTTACTTGCTTCACTGTCAAGTGCCTCCATTTCCCACATCTTTCACCCCATTACTCTCAGTTAGTCAGGACTTCTCTTAGACCAAACTACCCGGTCCCTCCCATACTGCCTGCTGGACGTACTCTTATAAGGTCTGTTTCCTCTATGCTCCGTAGTCTTAATATAGATATAATGGTGGCCGACGTCCCCCCAGGACCCCCTCCGTGGATGCTACCAACACCTGATGTGAGCTTCACACCTACTTCCAAGTTGGAACTGCCTTCTCTACAGCGGCAGTTGGCTCTGGAACACATAGAAACAGTGACGTCCTCCATCACAGATCCATACTGCCTCTACACTGATGGCTCAATGCAAGTGGATGGTGCAGCAGGTTGTGCCGTTTTCTCACCTGACATGGAGTCACCTCCAGGGGGCTGGGTTGGCTGTCGTCTCTGTAACCACTCTAGCTCAACATTGTGTGAACTGTATGCCATTCTGGATGCTGTTAGTCTTGTTTGTCAACGTGGAGTGAATGCTGCCATTTTTTGTGACTCCAGACCTGCCCTTCATTCTCTCTCTAGTGTTCAGCCCACACACTCTACTGTTGTTCAGCAGATTTTATCGTTTTTGTCCTTATTGCGTCATCGTAACTTGACTGTCAAATTTTTATGGGTGCCATCCCATGTAGGTTTACGTCACAATGGTACAGTTGACAGACTCGCAAAGGAAGCCTGCCATCTGCCTCCTCGTGGTGTTGGACGTCCTCTCTCCCTGACATGTTACCTCTCTAAAGTCCGCTCCGCCGCTCTCCTCCCTGTACGGCGACGCAGGGATGCAGAGAGGCCCTTCAGCATCTCCATCACACATTATGAGTCTGTCTGCCGTCACAAATATTCCTACCGTCGTCGAGGCCTCATGGTTCGGAGACACAATGTAGTCTCTGCTCGTTTGAGGCTTGGCTACCGGCCACCGTGGCAGGTTGCTAGGATGCAGGGTGAGCCTCCCTTCACTGAGTGTCGCTTGTGTCGAGCCCCTCGTGCTAAAACTATAGATCACTATTGCCTGGCCTGCCCCACTGTCCGACACTTGCTGCCCCGGGGCCTGCCACTTGATGTGGTTTGTCGACACCTGCTGAACCACCAGGTTCTGGAGGAACTTCTGGTACACCACCCTCGTTTTGGTGGATTTAAATAGGTCATAATGTAAATATTTGTCTGTATGCTTGTGCTCCATTCTGTTATGTTTTCGTGATGTGTGTGTGTGGTGTGTGTGTGTGTGTGTGTGCGTGTGTATGTTTGGTTGTAGTCATTGTATGCTCATGGGTCCCGCCTACCCGTATGTGTTGTTGCCTGCTTGTTGATTGACGCTACGGCGCAATTAATTAAAAAAAAAAAAAAAAAAAAAAAAAAAAACTTCTCCAACTGTCCCTCCATTCAGTCTATTGCTTCATGCTTCCTGACCCAACTCTCTATCACCTATTCACTCGTCCTACATATTTACTATAGCAAGCACCCTCTCAAAGATTCGGCAGCTTCAGAGTTTGACCCTTTGCCTGTCAGGGGTCCTACAGACTTAGAAAGGCAAGTATGTATGACTGTATGGAATGTCAAGGGTGTGTATGGTGTCTAAAGGTCCATTCTCACATATCCGTGCAGTGTCAGTGCCGTGTCCTCTCAGTGCGTCAGTGTCGGTGAAAAAAAATATCGTTACTTTGAAACTGTGGGAGGTAATAAATTTGTTCAATATGATTTATCCCAACAATAATATATGGACAGCAGTTTGTAATAATATATTGGATAATAATGGTATAGGACTGTACGGAGGCGCCACGGATATGTGTGAACAGACATTACTGATGCGTCACTGATATCACTGACACTGAACGGACGTGGCACTGACACGGCACGGATATGTGTGAATGGACCCTTGATACCCTGGAGTGCCTTGATTCCTCCAGAGTATGCCAGGAAGCAGATCCAGAAGAGCAAAAATAATGGTGTTCTGTTGCTTGAAATAGTGTGGAGGATTCAGTAGCTCCAGATTTACCAACACAAAATTTCCCCCAAAAAGGAAGGTTTGATGTGTCTGGTATAATTATATTAAACAAATATGAAAGGAAATGGCTTGCATGAATGGGATGGTGTGAAGAGTGTCGGAGCGGGAGTGGGAGAGCAAGAGAGGTAGGTGCCTGGAAGGTGTGAGTCTACTGATGAATGAGGAATGGAGTGATGCTATGAATGAGTATGTGTGTGACCTCAAGGTGCATGTATGTAAAGCTTAAATTTGTAAGAGTGGAAGTAGTAGTTGTGCTTATGTATGCAAGAATAGAAGAGTGAATGGGATATATGTATTCTTTACCTGCACTGGAAGGCAAACCACCACTTGTTTGGGCAATTGTTCAGTGAGCATATGTAGTCGTGTTTCGTTTTTTTTTTTTTTTTTTCCAAAGGTTAACTATAACTCGTGAATCATTATGAAAGCTCCATGACAACGGGCGGAATACACCAGACTAACTTTAGCACATCAGCATATTTCACGACACGAGTACTGACCCTTTCATTGTACACGCATGTACAGTTGCGGACATGTGAAACAGACACGCCTGAAACGGGGCCCATTATTGAGTACAGGAATAATAGAATACATATATATATATATATACTTTTAATCCTGATTGAGTATAGGGTAAAATGAATCGTTGTGTGCAGAGGTGCGTCCTATTCTATGCTTGATGAGGGGCCCGTTTGAAGTGTACCTGTTTCATGTATTCACAAGTGTATTTTATTGCCATGTCTGAGAAAAGTCTCGTGATCAGTTCTTACATCCTGTCCAACTTACTGATTTAATGGAAAACCCAAGGACATTCCTCATGTAGGTAGGTAGTTGTACGAAGAAGAATGTAATGCCCCAGTTGTTGCCCCAGCTGTGTACACAGACGGCCCAGACGGGTACACTGGTAAAGATACTACGCCACGGGACACTCTTCTGAACAGACCCTTCTGTCTGTGCCAAATGGGTACCTCTCTCCTGTACTGTGGTGGTGATGTACGCCACTTCCGCTTCACTGATCCTGTCATTATGTGTAAGAGTTAAGGGGGTCACTTCTTGTTGTTGTGGGTAGTTTGGAATCTACTTCGTCCTCTAAACACTACAACAAAACAGATCCCCTACTCGCATACTGAGGTGGGATGTTTTCTGACATAGTTTGCAGGAATCAGTATCCTTCCAATTCGGCAAAAAAAAAAAAAAAAAAAAAAAAAGATGAGTGGGTGGAAACTGTTTTATGGAGTGAGGGAATAGTATTCACTATCTCTGCAAGTTACCCCACCCAGGAATCGAACCCCAAGCCAGCAGTCATTCCCGGGTGGAGTAACTTACTCATAACTATTTGCTTGGAATTGAGTGATTATTTGAATTCGCTATTATCTATTGTAGACTGACATTACATGAATGTTATCAGAGAGATTTACTCATTAACTTATCCTATATGAAGCTCTGCTGTCTGAGAGAGTTGTAATGGCAAGATTTACTAAAAGTTATGAGGAATTATGAAGTCATTTTCCTAAACTTAATCAAGTGAATCTTTCATGGATGAAATAATTATGACACATTGCAGTAAATATATGATACAACATATTTATTAGTGAGGTTTACTTGGCTACGTAAACTACACAAGGGACTTACTAACAAATGTTGGGGGGACATGTTTGGGGTAGGAATGTTTGGGTGTTGTGTGCAGGAAAAATTGGGTGTTGGAGGGAAGGTATGTTTGGGTGTTGGAGAAAGAAATATTTGGGTGTTGTGTGCAGGAATGTTTGGGTGTTGGGGAAAGAAATAGTTGGGTGTTGAGTAAAAAATATCTGGATATTTGGAATATATTTTGGGTGTTTGGGAAAGAAATATTTGGGTGATGGGGAAAGAAATAGTTGGGTGTTGAGTAAAAAATGTTTGAATATTTGGAATATATTTTTGGGGTGTTTGGGGTCAGGAATACAGCTCAAGTCTTACCTCGGGTGTTGGCTGGGAAAGTCATATACAAGAGTGAACCAGGCGACACACCACAGCACTGAGGGGAGGGCAGTGAGGTAAAAGGTCATCTCCCACCCGTACCGATCAATGAGGAACCCACACAGAGGCAGGGTTATGGCGATGCTGAAGGTGGAAGCTGCAATCACCGTACTATGAGTATTATTTATTATTACTATTATTATTATTATTATTATTTTTTATTATTATTATATTTATTATTATTATTATTATTATTATTATTATTATTATTATTATTATTATTATTATTATTATTATTTTTATTTTTATTATTATTATTATTATTAATATTATTATTATTATTATTTTTATATTGATTTTTATTATTATTCTTATTCTTATTCTTATTATTATTTTTATTATTATTATTATTTTTATTATGTTTGGAAGGAGATGATGATGATGATGATGATGATAATGAGTTAAAGATGAGGATGATTATGAGTTAAAGATGATGATAATAATGAGTTAAAGATTATGATAATGATGAGTGAAATGTTTGATAGGAGATAATAATGAGTGAAAGATGAGGATAATAATGAGTTGAATGTTTGGTAGGAGATAATAATGATAATAATAATAATGAGTTAAAGATGAGGATAATGATGAGTTGATGAAAATAATGAGTTAAAGATGAGGATAATGATAACTTAATGATAATAATGAGTTAGAAATGATGATAATTATGAGAAAGATGATAATAATGATAAGTTAAAGATGAGGATAATAATGAGTTAACGATGAGGATAATGATGAGGTAAATGTTTGGGAAGAGAAGATGATGATGATGATGATGATAATGAGTTAAAAATGAGAATAATAATGAGTTAAAAATGAGAATAATAATGAGTTAAAAATGAGAATAATAATGAGTTAAATATGAGAATAATAATGAGTTAAATATGAGAATAATAATGAGTTAAAAATGAGAATAATAATGAGTTAAAAATGATGATAATAATGAGTTAAAAATGAGAATAATAATGAGTTAAAAATGAGAATAATAATGAGTTAAAAATGAGAATAATAATGAGTTAAAAATGAGAATAATAATGAGTTAAAAATGAGAATAATAATGAGTTAAAAATGAGAATAATAATGAGTTAAAAATGAGAAAAATAATGAGTTAAAAATGAGGATAATAATGAGTAAAAAGTTTGGGTGTGCCCCGTATAGAAGGTGAAGAAATGAGTGCTGACCAAAGTAGACGTAAGAGATGAACCTTGGCCTCTCTAGTGGTGGAATCCAACGAGACACAAGTGGGTGCATAGACGGCCATGACATTCCCTGCAAAACATTACAACAGTCTATGCAACATTAGGACAGTCTATGCAACATTAGGACAGTCTATGCAACATTAGGACAGTCTATGCAACATTAGGACAGTCTATGCAACATTACAACAGTCTATGCAACATTAGGACAGTCTATGCAACATTAGGACAGTCTATGCAACATTACAACAGTCTATGCAACATTAGGACAGTCTATGCAACATTAGGACAGTCTATGCAACATTAGGACAGTCTCTGTAACTTTAGGGCATTAGGATACATAACATTATGACAACGATGCAACATTTTGACATGATCTGCAACATTAGGACATAATTTGGGGCATTAGGACAGTCTATGCAACATTAAGACATGCTCTGCAACATTTTGACATTATCTTTAACAATTTGACATGCTCTGCAACAGTATGACATGGCATGCAACATTTTGACATGCTCTGCAACATTAGGATACTCTGCAATATTACTACAATCTATGCAACATTATGATACTCTGCAAAACATTACTAGACGGCCACAACATTCCCCGCAAAACATTATGACATGTTCTGCAACATTATGACATTACGACATTAGGACAATCTATGCAACATTATGACAAGTACGTGCATAGACGGCCAAAACATTACGACAATATATGCAACATTAGGAAATTAAGATAAGAACCTCTTTTGGGGTAAATTGGAGGGCTACTGATTTCTCCAAACACTGCCAGGAAACTAATAATCACCTCAATGTTTCCTATGGGGGATCTGTTTCGTGGCATATGGTCGATTCCACAATGGTATTCGTTTGTTAGCTTCCCAACCAATCACACTTGCAAGACTTCATTATTTTCCAAAAGCTGAGTATCTCCACATTCACAAAATCTATTAAAACACTTAGATATTGATGATCACTGCATAGTTTACTAACCAAATTCATCAAATAATTCACCCATAAGTCATTTACACGGCCAAGATTCTTTCGTTTGCGTGCTTACAAACCAATACCACGAACGACTGTGGAATCAACCCATAGTTTGGAGGAATTGGTAGCCTATACTGACCTGACATACACCCTGAATTGGTAGCCTGTACTGACCTGACATACACCCTGAATTGGTAGCCTGTACTGACCTGACATACACCCTGAATTGGTAGCCTGTACTGACCTGACATACACCCTGAATTGGTAGCCTGTACTGACCTGACATGCACCTTCAATTATTGATAGCCTATACTGACCTGACATGCAATCTGAATTGGTAGGTTGTACTGACCTGACATGCACCTTCAATTATTGATAGCCTATACTGACCTGACATGCACCCTGAATTGGTAGGCTGTACTGACCTGACATGCACCCTGAATTATTGATAGCCTGTACTGACCTGACATGCACCCTGAATCACTCTGAGGGCAATGAAGAACCCATAGTGAAGTCTGGCGGCCACAGGTGACAGGAAGGTAATAATAGCACCTGCCAGGATACAAAAACCAAACACTCTTCTTGTCCCGAATAGTTCAGCTGCCCGGCCTCCTGGTACCTGTAGGGGGGGAGGGTACAGATCATCTTAAGGGGGAATTTTGGTGTTGGTAAATCTGGAGTAACTGAATCCTCCAAACTATTCCAAGCAATAGAACGCCATTACTTTTGCTCTTCTGGTCCTGTTTCCTAGCATACTTTGGAGGAATCAAGGCACTCCAATGTACCAAAAAAGAATTACCACCTTAAGGACCCTGTAATCGTTTTTGAGACTTGGTGGCTTCTGATTCCTCCTGACTATATCACGAAACAAGCTTCTTCTATATAGGTTGTGTTTCGTGGCAATATTTGAAAGACTCACTAACCTCCAATTTTCATACACGATCACAGGGTCCTTAATTAAGGGGTATATTATAGCACATTATTTTGGGTGGTAAATCTGGAGCAAATGATTCCTCCAAACTATTCCAAGCAACAGGATACCATTAGTTTTCTTCATGTGGGTCTGTTTCCTGGAATACTTGGAGGAATTAAGGCACTACAGTCAATCAAAAGTATACCATCCCCTTAAAGTAATACACATCCCTCTCAGTAGTGCGAGGAACCTGGTGATCTGGTAACACTGAATGATAGTTGGCATGTATATAGGGTTTAAATGGCTAATACAAAAGATCATGTGAGCAGAGATACGTCAAAATTTCCTTTTTCTGATATAAATGGCATTAATGTGCAGAAGGTGTGATGGTTATAATACTACCCCTTTTACGACACGCTATATGCTACCTGAGGGTAAAGATTTTACTACGGGACTGTATTATAAATATACTGTATATATCTGGTCCAGGGTTTGAAGAATCACACTACAAGGGGATAATATGGAGGATGAGGTCATGAGTTTCTCCCCTTCAGAAGGTAAATACACTTTTGGTACATTTGAACTCCTTGATTCCTCCAAAGTATGCCAGGAAACAGGACCAGATGAACAAAAGTAATGGTAGCCTGTTGCCTAGAATAGATTAGAGGCATCAGTTACTCCAGACTTACCACCAACACTGTACACTTCCCCCAAACAGTGTTGGTAAATCTGATTTCTCTAAGCTATTCCAAGCTACAAGAGACCACTAGTTTTGTTAATCTGGTCCTGTTCCCTGGTATACTTTTTTAGGAAGCGAGGTACTCCAATGTACAGTCGGCGGCAATAGTCGTGTCGCCTCACTCAGCACTTCTTAAAAGATAACAGTCATATAGGTTAATCATCAAATAAACATATTCACCACTATACAGAAATACAATATCCAGGGGGGAAACTAAATGTACTTCTTCTTTTTTTTCTTTTTTTACGAGCCCGTGAAGCTTATATTTCCATATTTACTTCACGACTTGGCAGATAATATTAGGGCGACAGGACATTTGCCGCCGACTGTACCAAAAGTATACCCTCCCCTAAATTAATAATAAGATGATTTGTTATTGTCACCTGCCTGTGTGACTGCGTATCCATAGAAGAAACTGCCCAGCACTACACCTTGTATGGTCTCACTCCAATCCAATAGTGTCTCTGTTGGCTCCTGTGTGATGGTGGAGGCAAAGTTTGAGAGTTAAGAGTTAGTATTTCAGGTTCATGTATGATGGTGGAGTCAGAGGTTAAGAATTAGAGTTAGCATTTCAGCCTTCTGTGTGATGGTAAAGTCAGAGGTTGAGAGTTAGTGTAAGTATTTCATGCTCATGTGTAATAGTGTTATGTCTCAGGCTCATGTGTGATGGTAAAGTTAGAGTTTCAGTCTATTGTGTGGTAGGGAGATAGTGTTAGTGTTTCAGGCTCCTGTGTGGTAAGGAGTTAGAGTTTGTGTCTCAGGCTCCTTTGCGAATAACAACATCATAACCAACATCGTAAACAACAACAACAACATTACTCCATTTATATTTTCCAAGTGAAGGACAATATTGTGTTTGATTTCTGTTTATGGAATGGCCAATAGAAGAGTGAAGAGCATACAGGAAGAAGGGAAGGAGTGAGTGGAGAGGCATTTGATATAATTTCAGCCCTGGAAGACCCCGTAGAATAAGGGAGAATGTGATAGAGAGGTGGACAACCGGCAAGAAAGACTGGGCTGAAAATTGTAGGGGACGTGATAGAATGGCTGAAATACTATATTCGTACAGCCACAATCAAATAACCACCAACACTTTCCTTCCATCGTGCAAATAAATCAGTATCATAGCAAAATATAATCATATAACACCTTACGTCAACTCAACCCCCTCAATTATTATTAAGAGGTGCTTCAAAATCATACACGTGTAGTTCTTTAATACCAATATATTTACTACGATGGAAAGAAAGTGTCCGTGGATATTTGATAGTAGCTGTACGTTTCTGGGCACTATGCAACAACACGTCTGAAGCATCCGGTAACATAAACACGGTATGTAATACGGTGACATTTTTATTTATACTGTGATAGGATAATATATTGTAATGCCTTAAATTTGATATTGATTGTATTTTAATTTAACCTCTTCCACTGTAGTAGGTGCATCAGATAAGGAAAGTACTCTTATCTATGCATTTATAATATAGATAATATAGTGTATACAAATGCAGCACAGTTGGTACTCATGACGTCCCTCTGTCCGGAGTGCATTATTACCAACTGTATATGTATACTGGCTCGACCCAGGGTGAGTAAAATGAGATGGGAAAGGCAATGAGACTATTTTTAAGGATATTTTATGGTTAGTTTTATCACTACAGCCTAATAAGCGTCATTATGAGCTCTATTCCCACGCACCCCTGAGAACACCAAGGGGTCCAACCAGTATACAATTGGTAATAATGCGTCAGGGTTACCAACTGCCCGACCACTTCTACACAACACCACTGTCCCAGGTTCGTGATTATATGTTCATCTGTCAGGCACCCCATCCCCTCCATTTACACACACATACACGCAAGCACACTTCTCCACGTGCACACCCGGACACACACACAAGAACACATACTGTACTTTGTACACTAGCCGTACCCGGCCCGCTTCGCTGGTCCAACCAAACTTGAAGTGATTAGGTACAGCCACAATCAAATATCCACCGACACTTTCCTTCCATCGTAGTAAATATCTTGGTAATAAAGAACAACATATGTAAGATTTTGTTGCACCTCATAATAATAAATGAGGGGGTTGAGTTGACATAAGGTGTTGTATGATTATTTTTTGATATGATACTGATATATTTGCACGATGGAAGGAGAGTGTCGGTGGTTATTTGATTGTGGCTCTACAGTGCCAGAAGGAGGAGTACAGTACCAATAATCAAATTTCATTTTTTTTTTTTCAGCATGGTTTACATACAGGGTTTTTTGCTCAATCCTTTACCCGCCGCGTTTTCTTTCTATTCTTAAGTATTGTTTTGTAAGCTGATGTCGTAGCGTGGCGGGTAAAGGTTGTATTGAAAAAACTGTATAAAACATAAACAGCATAAACTTTTCTGTGTTGTGGTCAAACTTTCATTGCAAAACTTCAGTGTACAACAAACATTTTTGTCTTCTGGTTTGGAGTCGATATATAGATAGATGTTCTCTGTATTTCCAACACGTGAAAGTACAACATAGAGCTGCCCATGTGTAAAGGCTGGATTTTCAGAGAGATATCATGGTTTGACCTTGGCTCTTATTAATAGTCATTCCAAATTACAGTTTCAGACGGTATTGTAATCTTCGAAATGTGAAGTTTTTATGTATGTACCTAAAACCTTCCCTGGGTGATGCCCTTTCAGAATATATATGGTTTGTACGGTCTATTTCTTTTGGTTTGGGAGAAAAATGCACACAGACAAACACACACACAGACAGACGCCTCTCTTTTATAGATATAGATATTCACCGCATACACACCTACACACATAGACACACACGCAAGCACACTTCTCGACATGCACCCCAGGACAAGCACACACAGGTGAGAACCTCTTTTTACTCATTTGGAAGGCTACTGATTCCTCCAAACTATGTCACGAAGCAGATCCCCAATTAGTATATCATTGGGGTGATTTGTTTCCTTGAATAGCTTGGAGGAATCAAAGACCATCTAAATTACCAAAAGTATGTTCTCCCCATAACACCATAGTTTCACCTGCTGTGTTTGGAGGGTTGAATTGGATGTGTTGTTATGGTGAGCATCAACCTCTTCAGGATCTGATGGATGAAGACAGAAAATAATAATTATGACTTGTGTAAAACCAGGATATAGCATTTAAAATAGTAGAGTATAACAGTACATTATTATTGATTAAAAATTGCTATAAAAAAGTAATATGACCTTATATTGATATACGATTGGTGTACAGTCATGAGACTTAATAAATATCCAAGTCTTGTTGAAGTTTAGAGTCACATAGGCCGGTATTAAACTTTGGACTTGTTCCTGGCCAAAATGTTTCTTAATCATTTCAAAGTAGTGGACGATATTCCTTCTCTTGAGTATGTCTCTATATATATATTCACCAATGGCCAATGAAAGCATGACAACTAACCCTGGGTAGAATTGAGGTAGGTGTGGCAAACTGGGAGGAAGGAAGGGTCACTACCATCACCATCACGACCACGGACCATAGCCACAATGAGGATGGATAAATTGATACGCACCATGTACAGGTTTATGAAGCCCAGGAATGACAGGATACCCAGAGCCACCCTTGCAGGCAGCCATCCTGAAAGAGAGCAAAATAAACTTGTATATACAGTACCTGGCTTCTATTTATTCTTTTTGAAGTTAGGAATTATCTGACATACCAGTGAATCATTTAACAACGCTTATCCTGTTTCCTATACTTACTGAAGCTCATTTTCATTGGATTCTCGTGGGTTCCGCCTAACCGTATGTATTGTTGTCTGCCTGTTAATTGACGCCACGGAGCAATGAAAAAAAAAAAAAAAAAAAAAAAAAAAAAAACTTATTTAATACTCTATCATGCTATTCGAAGTAACAAGCTTGGCATTTGTTCTTGTCCTACATTTTTTTTTTTTTCATTATTGTAGTTTTTGTTTCATGTATAGCTTTTCTTTGTGTCTTTCTTTGATATTTCTTGTCCTTCATATAAATTTCATCTCGTATATAGTTTCCTTGTTGTCTTTCTATGGCCTTTCTTATTGTATTTTTTTTTTAGATTTTCTTTGTGTCTTTCTAAAGCTTTTTTTTTTTTTTTTTTTTTTTTTTTTTTTTTTTTTTGTCTCATATCTTACTTTTGTTCCGTATAAATTGTACCTTTTGTCCCATATACAAGATGAAACATGAGTCTCTGCGGATATTATCAGTAATAAATGAATATGTGGTTCTGATAAAAAAAAAAAAAAAAAAAAATCATCTATATACACATTTGTATTTTAGAAACAAGTATGGAAGGTGGATTTTAAAATAGAGAGAGGGAAGACAAGGGTCGAGTGAGCCGGGGGAGGGGGTGAATGAGAGAGGGAGGGAGTTTGAGCGAGGCCTCAGTTTGAGAGGTCATATGTGATTTTTTATTATTTTCCTATGCAAGTTATGAAACATCACAGGATCTTCAAACGGGAAATCACGTTATCAATGATCATTATATAATTCACTGATATGGATGGTTTTACTGTACTGTATTGACCAAGACAATGTTGGTAGGAAAAAAAATAATGGAATCGTTTTCTTTCATGGCAAACGATGGCAACATCAGCTTATTGTCAGTTGAAGCTGAACTCAAATTCAATAGTCAGTATTCTCTTTCTCGTCAATATAAGTAATGGTGATTAGATTGTCAAACTCTATTAAGGGGATAGTATACTTTTGAAAGATTGAAGCTCATTGATTCCTCCATAGTATGCCAGGAAACAGACTAAAATGAAGATAATGGTATCCTATTGCCTGGAATAGTTTGGAGGAATCATTTGCTGCAGATTTACCAACAGTGTACTACCCCCTTAAATTATTGTTCTCAACTATCTCTTTGTATATGTACAGCTGGTGACACTCCCGTGAGGCCCACCCAGCGTTGTCAACGTTGGCCGAGATAACCCCGAAACACTAGTTGTGAGCTCTGCTCGCTCGAACCATTTACTGGTGGGAGGGAGAAGTAAGGGGGGATTTGAGGAGGGTAGTGGGGGGTGCCTATACAAGAGAGGTGAGAAATTATTCTTGGGGAAGTGAAAAATGAGTGGAAGCTTTAATAAAAGTACGAAAATACACCCGGTTATCAATTATTTATATACCGATATTCGTGTCAATTATTAATATAATTAAAGGTAAGAATAACTTTTTCATATTATGATGTAACACAAAAACAACAGAGGTAATATTATTGTATACGGTACTTTTTCGTATAATATTCAATGATTATGATCAAACACTAAACGCTGAAAAATACTTACACAATAACTGAATAAGAATCATGAACCAGAATGCTCTTTATTAAATGAAGCAAATGTGAATACCTTTATATTACATGTGTCAAGTGTTGATACAACTAACACACACTTCCATTTCCCCCGTATCTACCTAACAGTTTATAATCGTGTCAAATATCAAGGCTCTCATTATCCCTCACGTGATACCAACCTTGTAATAGTCTGAATACTTTTAATAATAGCCTGTTGTATTGAAATATTGGAATTTGACTATGAAACCCTTGTTTTGTCATTTGTCTCTTGGTAACAAAAATTATTATTTGCTCTGTATCTCTCTTCTCTGTGTGTATCTCTCTTTTCTGTGTGCAAGTAACATACTTATATAATTATATAAGCCAGTACACACACACATAACATAATAATGTTGGTGACAGAGGTTCTATTGGTTTTATCTGTCATGAGTTGCGAGAGAACTATATTCATAATTATTTAAACATTGTAATAGTTCCATCAAGTAATGCATGGGATGCACAGTTGAGATTTCATCGGATATGTTAATAAAGAAGCTGGCAACTATTTTCAACATTTCTTAAAATTAAACTTTATTGAAGGCGTGTTAAGGTATGAAATCCTGTGTTTCCCATCATACAACACCTTCCCACTACTCACACCGTTGTATTTGATGCCGTATTGATCTTTACTGTCTTCTGCTACAAGTTTGATATTAGTGTGAATTTCCATATACACCTTGTCTTGTGAACTGACTGACTGCACCACCATCAGGACTGCCAACATGTTGGAGAGGGAATATTTCCACACTCAGTCTTCAATACCCTTACCAGTTTAGTGGTTTTCAACCAACTCATAATCCTCTTCGAGTATCAAAACTAATTTGGGCTAACGAGACTAGAGTCAACGTCAATCTCTAATTAATGCAAAAAAAAATAAAAAAATAAAATACAGTTGACAAGCCTGTGGGTGCCAGACGCATCTCCCTGGCCTCTGCTCACATGTATTATCTGCCAAAATAAAAAAATTTGCTACCTAGAAACAGATGAAATACTGAGGGATTTATAGTAAATTACCAAAAAATTGTGTTCACTATATTCAATACAACAGGCTATTATTAAAAGTATTCAGACTATTACAAGGTTGGTATCACGTGAGGGATAATGAGAGCCTTGATATTTGACACGATTATAAACTGTTAGGTAGATACGGGGGAAATGGAAGTGTGTGTTAGTTGTATCAACACTTGACACATGTAATATAAAGGTATTCACATTTGCTTCATTTAATAAAGAGCATTCTGGTTCATGATTCTTATTCAGTTATTGTGTAAGTATTTTTCAGCGTTTAGTGCTTGATAATAACCATTAAATATTATACGAAAAAAGTATACAATAATGTTACCTCAGTTGTTTTTGTGTTACATCATAATATGAAAAAGTTAATCTTACCTTTAATGATATTAATAATTGACACGAATATCGGTATATAAATAATTGATAACCGGGTGTATTTTCGTACTTTTATTAAAGCTTCCACTCATTTTTCACCTCCCCAAGAAAAATTTCTCACCTCTCTTGTATAGGCACCTCCCCCCTACCCTCCTCAAATCCCCCCTTACTTCTCCCTCCCACCAGTAAATTGTTCGAGCGAGCAGAGCTCACAACTAGTGTTTCGGGGTTATCTCGGCCAACGTTGACAACGCTGAGTGGGCCTCACGGGAGTGTGACCAGCTGTACAGTACCTCAATCTCAGGACTGTAGGGTGTCAGTAGCCTTTGACTCTAGCGAAGCCCCGAGATTATTGAGTGAAGCTACGAGGTGTTGGTTGTGTGCTTCCAGTGTGTCGTACGCGATAAAAACATTGGAGCTTCATGGTGTTGGTAGCTACTCTTCTGCCCCACTAGATGATGACACCTTATTTTATACACGTCACTATCGGGAGAGAACAGCTACACCGTCACTCACAGCATATTGGAATACGGTCGGGCATCATATATGTTGTGAGGTAATAACGATATAGAAGATATTTTCTTGATGTGTCGGTGTAGCTTGGATACTTGTAGAACAGCGACAACCATTAAATCACCTCGATAAACTATGGATGTTTGGCGTGGACTCTATCTTGATGAGATTATTTCAATAATTGGTAAAGGTAAGTAATGGTGATATGTAATGTTGCCATGTAAGTTATTATTTTCCATAATAATTCTTGCCAGTTACAACCATACTGTCTTTATCAGTGATTTACATAAAATCCACCTCCCAACTTGTTCTTAAAATGTATATGTTCCTAATGAGAACCACATATTCTTTTATTACTCAAGAACATAAGAATTTAAGAAACTGCAGAAATCCTGTTGTCCTAGTTCTTGGCAGCTCCTGATTTAGACCCATCCCTTGCGTCCCTGAATTTGTCCAGCTATTCAGTGTTTTTGCATTTACTATCTCTCTTGGCAGCTTGTTCCACCCGTCCACTACCCTACTTCCAAACTAATGTCTTCCTATGTCCTTCCTAAATCAGTAATTCTCTAGTTTTAATCTTTTTGACTACTCGTTTTCTATCATGGCTACTTACTCTTACTAGCTTGCTTAATCTTAAACTTCCTATGGTAAACCCTTTCATCCATTTAAATACTTCAATCTTATCACCTCTCACCCCGCGTCTGTCAAGTGAGTGCAGGTTCTGCTTTTTATGTCAATTTTTATATGGTAGATTTCTACGGTTATGAATCAATGTAGTCCTCCTTTTCTGTATGCTCTCTAACATATTGATATCCATTCTGTAAAATGGGCACCTAAACTGGGCAGTATAGTCCAAGTGCTGTCTAACTAAAGGTAAATACAGCTGCCGTATAATTTTGTCCGTTCAATTATTAACACTTCGTAATATGAATTCTAAAGTCGGGTCAAAATTTGTGTTCCACTGAATTCTACACTCATTGGTAAGGTGTCTCCTGATTGACTGACAGTCTGACACACTCACCTGGCTCCGGCTCCACTCGTACCCTACCAAGGTGAGAATACTCTTGTCATCATGCTCGTGGTGGTATATGTTTGTGCATTATATACTCTAGCTTTTCTCTTATTCAAGATATACAATTTTAGTTCATACCATTAGTCTCAACAATGTTTATAGAGTCCAGATATGTTTGTCAGAACTTGAAATTACATTAAACAAAGAAATTATTATGACTAGAAGTGAACAAAGTTCCCGAACATATTTATACCACTTTTTATTATCATCTTTTTTCTGCAGCACATATTAAATCAATTATGTTATAAAACATTTCATCCCATAAAACAAAACCTCCTGAGCACAATGGTGTAATCAGATTACAGATAAAACCTGACGTAAGTGAAATACGAAAGAAATTATGGATACATGTCGTGACCTAATTCAGAACGTTGTCACAAACAGACGACAGGCTACAACCTTTCCGCTCTTTTGGTGTCCAATTTTGTGTTCTGGCATCGGCAAAGGCAACTTGGTATTTTTCATAATACAGTATAGTATATGGATTGCATTTTTTTATTAAAAATACTTGCAGTACATAAAGAAATATCTTTATTTTTTAATATTTGTTTTATATATACAACAACATATTTGCCCAATATATCCATGTATTACTGTGTTATTAAGAGTTTGGAGTGCGGTGGTGTGGTCTGCAGCAACACAATGACAGCTGCCAACCTGCCAGGCATGACAGTGCTCGGAATTAGGTCGCCACAAGTATCTATAACATAATTGATTCTACTCGTCATAATTTCTTTGATTAATGTAATATCAAGTGTTGACAAACATATTTGTACGCTAAAAACATTGCTGAATAATGGTATTAACTAAAATTGTATATCTAGAATAAGAGAAAAGCTAGAGTATATAATGCACAAACATATACCACCACGAGCATGATGATAAGAGTACTCTCACCTTGGTAGGGTACGAGTGGAGCCGGAGCCAGGTGAGTGTGTCAGACTGTCAGTCAATCAGGAGACACCTTGCCAATGAGTGTAGAACTCAGCGGAACACAAATTTTGAACCGAGTTTTTCTTATAGAAATCTATTGGCTTTGTTTTGGATATAAATACACTGGTGTCTGGGTTTTAAATCCTTACTAATCATAACTACCAGATCCATTTCACGTATCGACTGACCTACTGTATATCCGTGTTATCTAGATGACATGTAGTTACGTTTGATGAATTTCCTTCCTTCAACACTACATATATCGCCGTTAAATTTTGTCTGCTGTTTTTCTGACCAACCGTGTGGGAATTGGAGGATTATGATTACTCCTGATTATGCCACGAAACAAGCTCCTTCCATATAGGTGGTGTTTCGTGGCAATATTTGAAGGACTCGTTTACCTCCAATTTTCTTACTACATCACAGGGTCCCTTAAATCATGGTTCGTCAAACTTTTTCAGTCGTGACCCAGTTTTTACTATGACATCATTCTCGCGACCCATACAGAAAGATCTTTTACAAATGACCAGAATTATCAACGTAAAAAAATACAAGGCCAAAAACTGAAACGCATTAATTATGTTAAAAGGCATTCTAACCAGAATTCTCTCTCTCTCTTACTCTCTCAAGAAGGCTAATATTTGTGCAATGATTTTGTTTTATTGATAATTAAATATATGAATATTAGAGTATAAAAATATGTTAGGTGGATTCATGTATAAACTACATATTTATTTTATTGTCACGAACATTATTATTACATTTTATTCATGTATTTATTTTTGTGAGCCTGCGACCCAGTTTGGAGGAATTGGCCACCCAGTAAAGGGTCGGGACCCGTAGTTTGAAGAACCCTGCCTTAAATAACATCTCTACTCTCCATCCCCGTGTTACTGAAAGTGTTCCATCCTGTATAACTTTTCTTTGTATTTGTTTTCTTTGACCTTTTTGTCCCATATATAACTTGTTATGGTATGTGTCTATAGATTTCCTTGATGTCTTTTTACAGTTTTCTTGGATAATTTTATCTTTTATTTTTATTATATTGTAGCTATTTTATAATAATTATTTTTTCCTGATGGACAACAATATAATATATTTGTTCGTTATGATAAAACACACTGAACTGCAACTGTTAAAGACCCTGTGATCGTATATGAAAGTTGGAGGCTTCTGATTCCTTCTGACTATGCCACGAAACAAGCTCCTTCCATATAGATGTGTGTTTCGTGGCAATATTTGAATGACTCATTTACCTCCAATTTTCTGACTACACCACAGGGTTCCTTTTAAGGGGAGAACCTCTTTTGGGTAAATTGGAATATATACTGATACCTTCAAACTATTCCAGGAAACAAATCACTTCATTGTAATAAAAAAGGGATCGATTTCACAACATAGTTTGGAGGATTCAGTTGTCCTCAAATTTACCATCAAGAGTAAATGATATATCAACAATTTATAGATATTATAGTTAGATGAAAAACTATTACTGATACTTATTAATATTAGCTACACACACACACACACACACACACACACACACACACACACACACTCACACAGAATACTTACCGAAAGCACATGAGAGGAAAGCGTTTGCTGTCTTTGCCGGATACATCTTTATTTTAGTGCAACATAACCTGTACAAGAGAAAATGTTTGATTGTTATAATTATGTGCTGTGGATAAATCTCTCACAGCAGAAATGGACAATGATGTAATTGAAAATCAAATTAATGCGCATTTATATGGATGTATTTCGATACTGCATTAGAAATACAATTTTCTTGCAAGTTTTTAAAATACTATCTTCTGTAAACATAGTAGTACAAAGATATCTTGTATCGTAAATAGTTGGCATACCATCACACATACTTGTAAATATATTTCAAATGTAAATACATTAAAATTTATTAAAATGAATTTATCAGCATAGAAACACATAAAAAAATGTGTGTGTGTGTTGGAGGCGAGTGTGTCAAGTTATTTGATAATGTGTGACAGGTAAAGATTAAAATATGAAATTCTCTCGTTTTGTATCCACGGGCAGAAAGAAGGCATTTTCCTGTATGTGTGTGTTGTTTTCACAGCACGATTTCTATACTTATTTCTCGAAAACTTCCACTTAGAACTTTCGACACCTATACATTTGAAGAAATTTTAGAAACTATAACGATTCACCAACACTAAGTCTAAGCCCTGAATTTTGGCAAGAATGTAAGGATTTTAGCCACTGAAAAACGAAAGGTCTCTAGAATTAACCCTAATGTACAGTCGGCGGCAAAAGTCGTGGCGCCTCACTTAACACTTTTTGAAGAATAACATGAAGAAACACCATCAAACAAACACCTTCACCAACACAAAATTACAATATCAAGGTAGAAAATTAATAAACTTCTGTTTTTTTAGTTTACGGTCCTGTGAAGTTTATATTTCCATAGAGTACTTGGTGACTTGTCGGCGGCAAAACTCGTGTCGCCACATCGGTCAAGTCATAAGATACTGTATGGAAATATAAACTTAAAAAAATAAGAGAGATTTTTTAATTTACCCCCTTGTTATTATAATTCTGTATGGTGAAATGTGTTGGTTTGATGATCAGACTTTATGTTATCCTTCACAAAACTTAAAAAAATAAGAGAGGTTTATTAATATACCCCCTGGTTATTATAATTCTGTATGGTGAAATGTGTTGGTTGGTTCGATGATCAGACTTTATGTTTTCCTTCACAAAACGTAGCTGAGGGAGACGACACGACATTTACCGCTGACTGCTTGTACCCTCATCATGGAGACTATACTATTCCGTCCCATATTTAGTAGACCGAGGGGCGAGGGCGGCCTCAGTTTGCATGGGGGCCAATTGACGTACACAGCCACAATCAAATATCCACCGACACTTTCCTACCGTCGTAGTAAATAATTATCTTTGTAATAAAGAACAACACGTGTATGATTTTGCAGCACCTCAAAATAATAATTGTGGGGGTTGAGTTGACATGAGGTGTAGTATGACTATATTTTGATATGATACTGATTTATTAGCACGAAAAAGAAAAGTGTTGGTGGTTATTAATTTTGATTGTGGCTCTACATTCGCCAGCACTGCCAGCACATATATTCAGAGATGTAACACCACTGTGATCATTTAGCTCGAATAATCCACGTGTGTGAAATGGAGTATCCTCCATACACTAGCAAATGAAGTGACTTTTGTTGCATAAGGAACTGAATCACTAAAATCTATTAAACATGTGAGCCCCTGAACCAAGCGGTATTGCTGGCGACTATACAGCCACAATAAAAATAACCACCAACACTTTCCTTCCATCGTGTATAAAAATCAGTATCATACCAAAATATAATCATACAGCAATTTATGTCAATTCAACCCCCTCAATTTCTATTATGAGGCGCTGCAAAATCATACATGTGTTGTTCTTTTATTACCAAGATAATTAGTACGATAGAAAGGAAAGTGTTGGTGGATTTGATTGTGGCTGTACATGCACAGAGGAGTGACATGTGACGAACAAACCTGGTATTCTAGATCTTGGACCAAGGTACTGTACACTCGTGATACATAATTTCTGACCAGAGTGTGAGGAGCAGAAAGCTTCGAATCGCCTCTTATAGCTCGTTTCCCAGCCCAATACACTTATAGAGGCTGAGTTCGAATGCAGGGTATATGTGTGGTGCCTGCCAACGTCTCTGGTCAGGGATTACGTATCACGAGTGTACAGCCATGGTTGATAATCGTGGACCAGGAGCAGTGGAAGACACGATTGCTTCTGGTCCACGATTATTAACCATGGCTGTACAGTACGTACACTCGGATACCATAGAGTCTAGCCCACCGGTGTGGAAGCCCGAGATCTGAAGCAGGCAGTTTCTGGACGACAGCCCACTCAAGCTATCACATATCTCGAACCAATGGAGGCTTTGGGTGGGCTGTCGTCCAGAAACCGCCTGCTTCAGACCTCGGCCTTCGACTCAGATGGGCTAGAGACTATGTTATCCGAGTGTACTTTCTCTAACAAATTCATATCCATCCTGTAAAATGGGCACCAGCCAGGGCCCATAAAATCGAAAATAATTAGTTATCTCAAGTGAACTTAGCAGACGATATTTTCAAGAGTTGCACTTAAGTTGGGACAAAATACTCAAGTCTACATTCAGTATCTTGGAAGTGCACTTAGCAGACGACAAAGGTTACGATACCTCCATGAGGTTACTTGAGTGCTGTAGAGTACAGGAACTGGGACGACGCCTATAGATATATAGTCCGGTGCTGTTGGAAAAGTGTTACTAGACGACATCTGTGTTAACTATAATAACAGGATTAACAGCGAAAATAGTGAAAATGGCAGAAGGGAGAATATGGCGACGAATGGATATTTTGAACATGTATGATGATGCAGAGTTAGTAAAAAGGTACATATTGAACCCTGCTGGAATATTGTTAGTGACTGACCTTGTCTGAGATGCCATGACGCCACCAACAGGTAGAAGTGGAGCCACTCCTACAGAACTAAAAGTTCGAACAACACTAATAAATTTTGCGACAGGAAAGATGCAAGTGTGCACGGCGATGACTTTGGAATTACCCAACAAGCAGCTGGCAAAGTGATAAAGCAGACACTTGATGCATTAGTCACAAGACTTCAAGATGAAGGTCAACCAAATTGGTAAGTGTTGGGCTAAACTTGCCCTTGATGATAATATTCCTCTCCACCAATATATATATATATACACTATAAAGAAAACTAATGCCTTCATAGAGCTCCAGTAAGGGCCATTATTTTTTAAAAACTACGGGCCTTACACTTAAAGTGCTACACTAAGCATAATACTTAAGTGTTTCACTCACGACAAGTCCACTTTACCAAAGTTGAGTGGAATACGTAAGTATATTCGATGTACGGGCCGAGAACTGGACTGCATACTAAGTCCAAGTGCGGTCTAACTAAAGCTAGGTACAGTGCAGCTGTAAGATAACTTTGTCTGTTCAATTATTAACGCTTCGTGATAGGAATTCTAGTATTGTGTTGGCTTTGTTTCAGACATAAATACATTCCTGCCTGAGTTTTAAATCCTTACTAATCATAACTCCCAGATCTCTTTCACATATCGACTTACCTATATCCGTGTTTTTCAGACCGACCGTGTAAGGTATTAAGATCATTTTGCAGGGCACGTGAATCCTCTTCCGAGTTAATGACTTTAACTATTTTTGTGTCGTCTGCTAATTAGCTGAAGTTACTGTTCATGCCAATATATAAGTCATTTATATATAGAATGAATAATAAGGGGCCAAGGACCGATCCCTGAGGAACCCCACTGGAGACAGGAGCCCACTCCGACTTTACTCCGTTAATAGTGACTCTTTGTTGTCTCCCAGGAAGCCATGACTTAATCCATCGTAAAACGTTGCCTCCAGTACCATGAGCTTCTACCTTCCTAATCAGACTCTCGTGTGGTACTCTGTCAATTTTACAGTGTTGCTACTTTGTGGGTTTTACCCACAAATTTGTGGGTAAAATCCCTTTACGTGGGTGGAGTTGTGGGTAGAAAAAATTTCCTAAAATCTGTGGGGATTTAAATTTAAATTTGTGGGTGAAAGGAAAAATAGTGTCAACTTCTGTGTGTATTACTTTTTTCCGCAAAATAATGGACAAAAAGTTAAGCTCCGTTGGTAAATTGCTCTTGTATGGCATGCATTGAGTCTCAGCGTTCGTCCTGGCCACGTTCACACAAGGTCCAGGGATCAACTTGTTGATTCTAGTTACTTGTCAAAGTCTTCAAAACAAAATTTACCTAAATTAAACATTAAGAGTTATATCTTTCCCCACCCAGTCATTAACTTTGGTCATGAGTTCAACTGTTATGCAGAGTTCATGTTCTCTGCATAAAGAATAAATCAGTTATGTGAAGGAACGTTGCAAGGACTTTGTGGTAGAACTTGTTAACCAAGTGCAGCTCCGTCTTCCAGATAATGTTGAAACGCTCCTTATGTTAGAAAATTTCATCCATTAATTGCTACTTTCCAGTGTAAAAAAACCTCTATTCTGCCCATTGCATGTAAATATAAATGAACGTTTACAGATCTTGATGAATTAGAAAATGAGTGGAGTAACATTAACTTTGTATAGTGGCCAGCAGCATGTCTTGGAAGTATTGTTAAATAATTAGTTTCTGGCCGGAGGTAGGGCAAGCGAACGCAAAAACTCAGCGGGTGAAATGTTTTTCTTTCAAATATATCTTCCATAGAATTGTCACTGCTGTCACTTCCTTTCTCTAATGCCGGCATAGAAAGAATATTTTCACAAATGAATGTGGTTCATTCAAATCTCAGGAACAGACTAACTGTAATATAAGAAAATGCTGATATGCTAGAAAACTTTTCAGCTGCTAAAGGCACAGAAAATGAAGACAGGGATACAGATGTAAAGGAAATAATTTCTCTTGATGTTGAATAGGTGTATGTTGCTCATTAGCTATGCCATGAACAGTCAGTGTCAATCAGTGCAATTAATTAATCATGTTACTTTCAGTATTCAGTTTATTATTACCTATATAGTTATTATTTCATATTTGTATCATTTAATCATTAATGATGCCATACGTTTTATATTTTAAGTTTTTACTTTGCAGTAATGATGCAAGATATTAGTTTATGTTGCATATCAAATTCGGACTGTAAAATACTTGAATATGGCCAGAATGTTGGTATATAGCCTACAGCTGGCCCATTGATAAATAAAAATACACTTTATCTGAGTTAAAATTATATTACTTGTCCAAAAACTTCTTAAACTGTTTATTGATTACAGTAAAAAGTATGCAAACATTTGTGGGTAAATTTGTGGGTATACTATAAACATCTGAGGATTTTTTGTGGGTGAAATGGGCTGCCTTTGTGGGTGGAGCCTGAGTTGAAAGTGGCAACACTGCTGTCAAAGGCCTTACTAAATAAAGTCTAAGAAGATTATATCGTAGTTCTTATTGCTGTCTACCGCCTCCTATACTTTCGAGATAAATGTTAAAAGCTTTGTGAGGAAAGATCTATACCTTTTATGAACCCAGGCTGTGAGTCTTTAATAAATTAATCTATGTATTTCTAAGTGCTCTTTAATCCTGTTCGCTATTATGGATTCTAAAAGCTTCCTTACCGTTGATGTTGGGTTAATTTTACGTCACTGATCTATCTCCCTTTTTTAAATATGGGAACTATGTTTACAAGTTTCCACGCTAATGGTACGTCTCCAGTTTCTGTGGAATTGGTAAAAATATCAACTAGTTTGTCACAGATTTCTTCCTTACATTCCTTTAGTATTCTGGCATAGACTTCATCTGGGCCAAGAGATTTCTGTGCCTTTAGTCTGTTTATCTCTTTTAATACGTCATTTCTTGGATATTGTCATTACAAGAATATTGTCATTGCTACTACTATAGACAGTTTGTGCTGATGGCATTTCTGATAAAGTTTCTGTAGTGAATACCGATGTAAAAAATACATTGAACATGTCATACATTTGTTTCTCATCATTTGGTGTTTGTCCCTCTGTTGGTTTTAATGGTCCTACCTTTTCATTAGCCTTTGTCTGGTGAAAACCCTGCGAGTTTACCTTAGACTCTCCAGCTATCTTTATCTCATTTCTCTTGGCCTTTCTGATTTCTCTCTTAATCTGTCTCTTGAGATCCCTGAATTTGTTTCTTAGATGCCCTTCTCTTCTCTATACCCTTTTATAAATACCCCTTTACTGGCCAAGGATGCATCTTATTTTAATATTGAATCATCTGGGATCATTGGCACTGTTCCTAAATTGTCTGTTTGGTATATACAATTGTTATGCTCTGTGTAATATATCGGTAAATTGATTATAGCTGTGATCCATTTCTGTGGCATCGCTTGGAAGCTGTGTATGATTTCTCCTACCTGACAGATCCCCTGCCAACTCCTGCTCCCCTGGGGACATATCTCCAATGATCCACACATTGCCTGCAATGCTCCTCGGTTGTTTCCTCAATGCCTCGAAGTTTGCTAGACGGAAAAATTTGGCACAGTTATTGGACTTCCAGTAACTCGTTCGCTATCCTTTATTTGAAATGTTATTGCACAGTGGTCGCTATTTCTTAAAGTATTTCCTATCCTCAAACTTTGTACCAAACTCTCTTGGTTACTCAAAACAAGATCTAGTATGGTATGTTATCTCCCCTTGTTGGCTCTTGTATCAACTGATGGAGAAAATTATCATGTATCGTCTCTAGAAACTCATTTGATTCGTGGTCTCCTGTCTGATCCGTCCAGTTAATATTCGTTTGAAGTTTCCGGCAAGACATACTTTGTTATTCTTTGACGCTTTATTTATTTCCTTCCATAATAGTCTACTGTTGTCTCTATCCAAATTTGGTGATCTATACATAACTCCTAAAATTATATTATCTCTACCGTTCTTGGTGTCTAGCCAGAGTGACTAGCCATAGAGAAGGTCATTAATCCATATTCATCAATACTAATGATATTTAACATAATATTTCAGAGAAATATACATAATAGATGTCGCCCGTAGGAATTTGAGAGGTACCGATCCTCCAAATTTTGCTACGAAACACGATTCCCTATTAGTTATATCATTTTTATTAAAAAGAAAGTGAAGCGGAATTTTACGAGAAAAGATAAGATCTTGTAAGCCAAATTATCTAAGTAATTTCACAGACACTGACCACGCAATTACATTAAAAATATATTTATAAACCCATAAACTAATTAAAGTTGGATTAATATGAGAAGCAGTTCACATGGCAGCTGTGGGTCCGTACCAGATAAGGCCAGATAACCCGTTGGTTGGTTTTAGCTCAGGCCGGCAGTAACGGTGACTTGAAAATTAGATTATTAGAAAAAAAAGGGACATATACAGGGTGTATCGCGAGGTATATCATTAAATTACACCAGAGATATAAAATATAATTTTGAGTATATTTTGTTGTATAAAGTATGGTGTGTGTGATCTCAGTAAAGTACAATGAATACTAATAAAAACTATTTTAACGTGTGTTGTCAAATGGCGGTGAGCGTTGGAGGGAGTGGAAGCCTAATATGATTTTCGGACCAAAGAGGCCTTATTTATTTCATCTTAATAATTTTTATCATGATTGCAATATTTATGTGATGTTCTATAACGTACATTTAATCATATTTTCAATGCAGAGGGATAATACCAGGCCTGTATAAGAAGAAAATCCGTGAAATGTAGGGAAATGCTAAGACTTGCAGGTTTGCATTATGTCGGTAAAGTTTACCTAACCTTCAAAAGATATTAATCATATTTCGTCGAATATTATTTATACAGGTCTGGTATTATCCCTCTGAATTGAAAATATGATTCAATGTACGTTATAGAACATCACATAAATATTGCAATCATGATAAAAATTATTAAGATGAAATAAATAAGGCCTCTTTGGTCCGAAAATCATATTAGGCTTCCACTCCCTCCAACGCTCACCGCCATTTGACAACAACGTTAAAATAGTTTTTATTAGTATTCATTGTACTTTACTGAGATCACACACACCATACTTTATACAACAAAATATACTCAAAATTATATTTTATATCTCTGGTGTAATTTAATGATATACCTCGCGATACACCCTGTAGAGTTGTGACCTTCTAGGGGAGAGAGAGAGAGAGAGAGAGATGGACTATGATAGGTCAGGCACACGGCTGTGGCTCCAGTGTAGAGGTCTTTTCTTGGGGTTGTCGTTGGTCAAGATTAGTTCATCCATCATTACTGTTCATTTCCTACCAAAAGGGATACTTAAGGTATACTATTGGTCCAGTCACGAGCACTAATAAGTATCCAGGTGTGCTTCGAATACCTAAAGACGGTAAATAAATGCACAATAAGATCTCCATTGTATAGTCACGAGCACTAATAAGTATCCAGGTGTGCTTCGAATACCTAGAGACAGTAAATAAATGCACAATAAGATCTCCACTGAACTTACTTCGTTGGTGAATTGGGCTGTTCGAAGCTTCAACCAAACCTGTACACATATTAGTGCTCGTGACTGTGCATTAGAGCGCCTTTAGCCCTCCAAAGCATGCTGGGAAAAAGGACTACGGTACATTAGCAAAAATAATGATGGGTATAATACTTGCTTAGTATACTTTGGAGGTATCAGTTGCTCTAGATATCCCAACACCATACTACCCCCCAATACCCTATATATATACCTTCAAATGGCTCATACGTCTAATATAATGTCCAGTCAGTTAACCCCTTGACATGTTGGCTCCCAGTATTATGTATGTTGTTGCCTTTTACGAGAAGCAGAGTGGGAAAAGTGGCAGAATAATTCCCTTACTGATTCCTAGCACAGAAACCCTCTTTTTTCGTCCCCTTAATTAAGGTGGTCATTCTTTTTTTGTACATTGGAGTGCCTTGATTCCTCTAAAGTATGCTAGGAAACAGGACCAGAAGAGCAAAAATAATGGTGTTCTGATGCTTGGAATAGTTTGGAGGATTCAGTTGCTCCAGATTTACCAACACAAAACTTCCCCCTAAAAGATAACTAACTCGTGAAACATTTTGAAAGTCCCATGGCACACGTCGGAACACATCAGACGTTTGTGTCGTCGTCTTATGGGTCGTATGCAAGAAAATCCGTGGTGTTGACGATGGCGTGATGTCGGTACGATGACTCCATACATGCAGTTTGGGGGTTGCAGGAATAGGGGGACAGGCTTTTTTGGGGGGGGTAGAAAGCCTGTCCCCTATTCCTGCACCCCCGTAACCCCCTCCCAAGCCTGTCCCCTACTCCCACACACACCCCGACCCCCCAAAAAAAACCCCGACCCCCCCCCCCCAAAAAACCCCCGCACCCCCCTAAATCCCTCACATCCCCCTAAACCCAACTGATTACTTGAAACTATTCCAAGCATCAGGCAACCAATATTTATGTTAATCGGGTCTTGTATGGTTCCTGGCATATAATGGAGAAATCAAGGTGTTTTTATGTACAGTCACGAGCACTAATAAATATATTATGTGTACAGGAAATATATTATGTATACAGGAAACCCTCTCTGTACAGTCGGCGGCAGAAGTCCTATCGCCTCACCTGCCTGCTTCACCGAGACACGAAAAAGTTAATGGACTTGAAAGATACGCACGTTTTCTACACCTAATAATGGACTTGTAAAATACGCACGTTTTCTACACCTAATAATGGACTTGAAAAATACGTACTTTTATCTTCTACACCTAATAATCTCGAGTCTACAGTACATTACACACCCATAAACCCAGTTATATAATGAGGGTTTTCTGTTAACAGATTCATAGCTAACGATATAATACTCACTCATAACAACAGTACAGTCACGAGCACTAATAAGTATACAGTTTTGGTTGAGGCTTTTGAACAGTCCACCAACGAAGTAATTCCAATGGAGATCTTAGTGTGCATTTATTTATTTACTGTCTCTGGGTGTTCGAAGCACATCTGGATACTTATTAGTGCTCGTGACTGTACAGAACGAAGGATTTCCATATGACAAACAAATCGTTGCATTACTTACTCTTCCCTTAAGGTGGTAATTCTTTTTTGTTACATTGGAGTGCCTTGATTCCTCCAAAGTATGCCAGGAAACTGGACCAGAAGAGCAAAAATAATTATGTTCTGTTGCTTGGAATAGTTTGGAGGATTCAGTTGCTCCAAATTTACCAACACAAAATTTCCCCCTAAAGGGACTCCGTGATGTAGTCAGAAAATTGGAAATTAGAGAGTCCTGCAAATATTGCCACGAAACACACACACACACCTATATAGAAGGAGCTTGTTTCGTGGCATAGTCAGGAGGAATCAGAAGCCACCAATTTTATTACACGATCACAGGGTCCTTAATGAAAAAAAAACAAAAACACTGCTCTATCATTGTTTAGAAGACTACCGTATAAAATAATGACAAACAAATCGTTGCATTACTCTCTCCTTAATGATAAAACAAAACAAACGAAAACAGATTGCTTTATCATTGTTTAGAAGACTACCGTATAAAATAATAACAAACAAATCGTTGCATTACTCTCTCCTTAATGATAAAACAAACAAACGATTGCATTACTCTCCCATTAATGAAAAAACAAACAAACAAAAAACACTGATCTATCTCTATTTAAAACCATAACAAACAAATCGTAACATTGCCCTCTCCTTAATGAAAAACAAAACAAACGAAAAAAACCTGAAAACCATAACAAACAAATCGTAACATTGCCCTCTCCTTAATGAAAAACAAAACAAACGAAAAAAACCTGAAAACCATAACAAACAAATCGTAACATTACCTTTGACAATGAGCCCAACACCACAATGGGACCTAGAGTTGGAAGTGATTTATGTTCCGTCTCGTACGCTGTCAGTTGAGGCAATGGGTACAAACATCTCTGCCACTATCCTTTTATATGTGTGTGCACTTGTGTATGCTTTAGTGCTTGCGTGTGTGTACTGTATGTGTGTGTGTGTGTGTGAGTGAGTGTGTACTGTATATGTGTGTGTGTGTGAGTGAGTGTGTACTGTATGTGTGTGTGTGTGTGTGTGTGAGTACTGTATGTGTGAGTGTGTGTACTGTATGTGTGTGTGTGAGTGTGTACTGTATGTGTGTGTGTGAGTGTGTACTGTATGTATGTGTGTATGTGAATGTGTACTGTATGTGTGCGTGTCTGTGTGAATGTTCGTATGTACTGTATGTGTGTGTATGTGAGTGTGTACTGTATATGTGTGTGTGTGCATGAATGTTCGTATGTAATAATAATAATAATAATAATAATAATAATCGGTTTATTGACCAGAATGCAGCCCTGAGGCTGAAAATATACATACATATTAAATGGACATAATGAATGAATGGATGAATAGGATGAGATATGTAATATATATACAAAGATGATACATATATAGATTGGATGATTACTTATTTATTTTGTTTATTATGGTGGGAATGGGGCTATTTTTGTATCTCTCTGTTCTTGTTTTAATTGGTTTTATTTTATTGTAGTGACGGGCTGCCCTAGATGGAGGGGGTAGGGTGGGGGGCAGGAGTGGACGGAGTCTGGGGTGTTGCAGCAACTTTTCACCAAAAGTCTGGAGGTCACGTCGGTATCTCTCTGTCAGTGAGGGTAGATTAAGGGAGATTAGAGCCTGGTCGTATGTAGTGTAGCTGACCCCCAGTATAATTTTACAAGCTCTCTTCTGTATACTGTACTGTATGTCTGCGTGTATGTTCGTATGTACTGTATGTGTGTATGTCTGCGTGTATGTTCGTATGTACAGCATGTGTGAGTATCTGCGTGCATGTACTGTATGTGTGTGTGGATGCCTCTGTACTGTATGTGTATGTACGTGTGTATTGTACGTGTGAGTGTAAATGTATGCCCGTGAATACTGTTTATATGAATATGTGTGTCCCTTATTTAAATAGAAATTAAGGATTGTAGTGAAAGCAAGCTAATCTGGAACACTGGGCCGACACTTCGCCTTGAGGGACCCTGTGATGTAGTCAGAAAATTGGAGGTAAACGAGTCCTTCAAATATTGCCACGAAACACACACACCTATATGGAAGGAGTGTATTTTTTTCGTGGTATAATCAGGAGGAATCAGAAGCCTCCAATTCCCATATTTGATCACAGGGTCCTTAATTCATTCCTCCTCTTCAGTTCCACTCCTTTTCAACACTCCTATCTAGGGCCGATTTCATAGTTGGTCGTAGTGATTTGTAAGCATCCGAACAAAAGAAACTGAACGTTGTAAATGACTTATGACTGTTTGGGTGACTTAATTGTACAGTGATAGTGAGTGAGTGAATATCGAACTGCTTGATTGATAGATAGATTTTGTGCAAGTAGATACCGAGCTTTTTTAATGAGGAGGGCTAATAAGTGTGATTGGAACCACACGAACGAAAATAACTGTGATATCGTGCCCAGGGCTCATTAGAATGTTGACCAAGACCAATGACACTAACTGGTCTTATTGGTGTTGGTGTGGATTAGGCCTAAGTCAAGGGAGGGATGAGAGGGAGGGGAGAGAGTTCAACAGGACTGGTACCACGAAACATTTTAGAATTTGGACTTGTACGTACTATTGGCCACAAAAATTCGTACACACAATGTTGTTTTCAAGGGTTTACAACAGATAGAAAATATAAGACTACGTAACTGCAATATAACATTTTCATTGGGTTTGAAATTTTGCAGTCACCGAGTTACTTGGTAGACCATTCATTGCAGTACTTTCAGAATAATGATCTCTCTTTCCATATAGCCTGTGTAAGAACTCCTGTGGCCAGCCGTACAATTGTATGTTGTCCTCACTGACCTCCTGACCTTGCCCCAAAATGTTTAATGCTCATTTTAGAATTTGGACTTGTTTGTTTGTATGTTGGCTTCACTGACCTCCTAACCTCATTTCGAAGTAGTTGATGATTTTCCCCTCATGTCTTACTAGTTTATATTATGATTAAGGGGATAATTCACTTTTGTTACATTGGAGTGTCTTGATTCCTCCAAAGTATGCTAGGAAACAGGACCAGATGAACAAAAATAATGGTGTTCTGTTGCTTGGAATAGTTTGGAGGAATTAGTTCATCCAGAAGAACCAACACTGTACTAACCCACTTATACACACTAGAGAACAACATTGCAATGCTATCATTTATATTAAGGGCCCTGTGATCGTGTATGGGAATTGGAGACTTCTGATTGCTCTTGACCATGCCACGAAACAAACAAGCTCCTTCCATATAGGTGTGTGTGTTTCGTGGCAATATTTGAAGGACTCATTTACCTCCAACTTTCTTACTACAACACACGGGACCCTTAAGGGGATAGTATACTTTTAATAGACTCGATTTTCATAGTGCCTCGATTCCTCCAAAGTATGCCAGGAAACAGGACCAGATGAACAAAGATAATGGTGGCCTGTTGCTTGAAATAGTTTGGAGGAAATATTATCTTCAAAAATGCCAAAACTATACCCACTCCTTAAGGTAGTAATTCACTTTTGTTACATTGGAGTGCCATGATTCCTCCAGAGTATGCCAGGAAACAGGACCAGATAAACAAAAATAATGGTGTTCTGTTGCTTGGAATAGTTTGGAGGAATCAGTTGCTCCAGATTTGCCAACATTGTACTTCCCCGTGGTCTGCATATATTCGGTTGATGCTCTCAATACATTATTAGTATATAAATCATAATAATCTTCTGTTTACGAAACATGTATTGAGAGCATCAACCATATCTATATTATTCATTATTTACAATCTGTTATCTTGATATATGCAGACCACGATCAATCGTATACGTAATGAAACAGGGCTGTAGTTGTGGCAAGAGGCTTACATACTTTTAGGAAAGGTAAGAGTTAAAGGCTTAATAAGAGCCAATCTATCAAACCTTATAGGATAATGCAACGACAAGAACAGCAGTTTTAAAATGCAAGTTATATTTGTCACGTAAAATGAGTTACCGTAATCGACTTCCCAAACCACACAGCCATAAACTGTGTTAATAATAAACAAACAACCAGAACGTCAAGATCCAATTTATAGTGTGTATGTCATTTAATAACAGCATGAAATTGTTGACAAATACAGAAGTGTTATATGTTGTTGATGTGTATGGAGGTAAGAGGTGTATGATAATACAATAGTTTCATCATTACTTTACAGTAAGTAGTTTATATTAATAACACGGGGATGAAGGAATTAGTCAGGATGGCAAGAGAAGTATATAATGCAAAAGGGGAACCCAGACCAGAGCCAATATTAAACATGACAGCATGAATAGATATGAAAAGTCATCATATCTTTATTGCTAGATATTAGTCCTACTTACTAAATATTTAAATTTACAACAGTTTTGATAATGATTGGAATATGTAGACAGTAACAGTATATATAGTAGGTCTAGAGTAAATATAAGATTTATAATGTACTGTGCATGTGTTAGATCCTCACGTCGCCAAAGTCATGTATGGAACAATGCTTCACTTTTTCTAATACTTGGAGCAAATGAACCACTGGGGTTGGGGTAGAGGGGTTGGATGTGGTGTGTTCGATCGCCCGGTTGTCACTGGCCGCGACTTTGGCTATTAGGGGGGGGGGGGGAGGGGGGGGAGAAATTAGTACTTCTGGGTGTACAGTACATGCATATCACACTGAGTTTCCCCGGTGTGGAAAATATTTTGGAACCTGCCTCATATATGGTCAAAGATACCTTCGAGATATTAAAAATTAAAAATTCGTTTGCTTGGACCCAGTAATAATTAAGAAGCATGTTAATGTATATGTTGTATAATAAAACAAGTGGATTCCTACGTGAATTCCTTTACATGAATATTAATATTTTTCTTGAATTGTAAATGTATCTCTAGGAATATAAAACGTGGGTTGAACTTGTCGCCAATGATGAGGCGAGTTTGGAAAATGCCTGCTGGCTCCTCTCGTATTTTAAGGATTAGAGCAGCCTCTTTTCTTATTTTTTAGTACGATATCAATGGTTATAAATGTAAATGGTTAATCTGTAAGCATTATTTGAAAAAACCCTCGATTCACTGATTAATTTCCTGCACATACAGTATACACTTAGTAAAAACGTGGTTCCTCAAAGCGTCCATATACCATAATCAAAACTGGTCCTCCGCCACTCTGTCCGAAGCTGCATGATCTCCCAACTACTGCAAGCTGTGTAGACGATTATTTATGGGATCACATGATATAGGGTACATACGTGCTTGGTGAAGGTCGCCAACTCACAACATAGGTGCTGTTTTTGTTTTTTGTTTTTTTTTGTTTTTTATTACTTGCGCCGTAGCGCCAATCAACAGGCAGGCAACAATAAATACGGATAGGCGGGACCCATGAGAATACAATGACTACAACCACACACACACACGCACACACACACACACACATCACGAAAACATAACAGAATGGAGCACAAGCATACAGACAAATATTTACATTATGACCTATTTAAATCCACCAAAACGAGGGTGGCGTACCAGAAGTTCCTCCAGAACCTGGTGGTTCAGCAGGTGTCGACAAACCACATCAAGTGGCAGGCCCCGGGGCAGCAAGTGTCGGACAGTGGGGCAGACCAGGCAATAGTGCTCTATAGTGTTAGCACGAGGCGCTCGACACAAGCGACACTCAGTGAAGGGAGGCTCACCCTGCATCCCAGCAACCTGCCACGGTGGCCGGTAGCCAAGCCTCAAACGAGCAGAGACTACATTGTGCCTCCGAACCATGAGGCCTCGACGACGGTAGGAATATTTGTGACGGCAGACAGATTCATAATGTGTGATGGAGATGCTAAAGGGCCTCTCTGCATCCCTGCGTCGCCGTACAGGGAGGAGAGCGGTAGAGCGGACTTAGAGAGGTAACATGTCAGGGAGAGAGGACGTCCAACACCACGAGGAGGCAGATGGCAGGCTTCCTTTGCGAGTCTGTCAACTGTACCATTAAACCTACATGGGATGGCACCCATAAAAATTTGACAGTCAAGTTACGATGATGCAATAAGGACAAAAACGATAAAATCTGCTGAACAACAGTAGAGTGTGTGGGCTGAACACTAGAGAGAGAATGAAGGGCAGGTCTGGAGTCACAAAAAATGGCAGCATTCACTCCACGTTGACAAACAAGACTAACAGCATCCAGAATGGCATACAGTTCACACAATGTTGAGCTAGAGTGGTTACAGAGACGACGGCCAACCCAGCCCCCTGGAGGTGACTCCATGTCAGGTGAGAAAACGGTACAACCTGCTGCACCATCCACTTGCAATGAGCCATCAATGTAGAGGCAGTATGGATCTGTGATGGAGGCCCAGGACGTCACTGTTTCTATGTGTTCCAGAGCCAACTGCCGCTGTAGAGAAGGTAGTTCCGACTTGGAAGTAGGTGTGAAGCTCACATCAGGTGTTGGTAGCATCCACGGAGGGAGTCCTGGGGGAACGTCGGCCACCATTATATCTATATTAAGACTACGAAGCATAGAGGAAACAGACCTTATAAGAGTACGTCCAGCAGGCAGTATGGGAGGGACCGGGTAGTTTGGTCTAAGAGAAGTCCTGACTAACTGAGAGTAATGGGGTGAAAGATGTGGGATATGGAGACACTTGACAGTGAAGCAAGTAACATTAGAATAAATTCTCTCCACTAACGGGGGAAGACGCAACTCACGCTACATGTTCACTATCCTGGTCGACATTGGACAACCGAGAATTATTCTCATTGCTCTATTCTAAAAATTTTCTAAAGTTTCAAGAGTAGCCCTGGGAAGTTGAATCAGAGCAGGGGAGAGGTAATCAACAACTGAACGGATAAAAGCAATATAGATAGTCCTGGCTACTGGGATGGAGATGCCCGAGGAGTTGTTAGTGAGCCATTGAAGTGGCGTAAGTCGGCGCTGGAGACGACCCAAAAAGTCCTGGACAATGGGATGGTCTTGAGGTCTGGCAGGGACAATTGGCCAAATATTGACTGGCGCGCCCAGGTAGCGATACTGGGAACACATGGGAATGACAGTCCCTCCAATGGTGAACACTGGCTGAGCTTGAGGAAGGCAGCAGGTGAATATTCTGCTCTTATCTGGGGAGACAATAATGCCACAGTGAGAGGAGGACACAGAGAAGGAGTCAAGAAACCGCTGGAGATCCCTTGGTGAGGTAGAATGAACACAGATATCATCAGCATAGCACGTAATTGTAGTTCCAGGTATATCAGGGAGAGAAGTGAGCAACCGATGCATCAGAATATTAAATAACAATGGGCTGAGAACACCCCCTTGAGGCGTACCAAGATGAAAACTGTGCAAAGGACTGAGCGCACCACTGAAAAACACACGGGAGGTCCTGTTACTCAGGTAGCCCCGAATCCACCGTAATAGATTACCCTTTATCCCAAAGTCAACCAGTTGATCCAAAATGACGTCTCTATTAGCAACATCGAAGGCACTTCGAAGGTCAATGAAGGCCACAACACTGTCCCTGTTAAGGCGAGTGTACAGGTCGACTAGGCAGTGGTGTGTGCTCCGCTGGGGAAGGAAACCAAACAGCCATGGAGAAAGGCGATCTTCCAGTCTGTACATGAGACGATTGAGTAAGATTCTCTCCATAACCTTACAAAAACAGGAAGTCAGGGAAACAGGCCTGAACTTCGCAGTGCCGGGCTTAGGGATGGGTATTATTGTGCTGCTGGTCCAGGCTCGTGGTACACAACCATCACGAAGACAAAGATTGTACAGTAGAAGTAGAGGGTTCCCAGGAACTTGTTGAAGTAGGCACAGCACAGCATAAGTAATACCATCATCACCAGGGGAAGAAGCTCTACCCCGAGAGAGAGCACATCACAACTCCTCCTCAGTTATCTCCTCTGCATCATCGTCATCATCTTGCAACAGAGCAGACATTAGGCGTAGCCGATGGACAGCAGCACGGGAAGTGAGTGCATCTTGTATGTGGATGGGTAGACTGGCTGAGGTAGATTGTTCTGACCAGGCATCGACAAGTTGTTGGGCATAGTCGGCGGGAGTGTGATGACGAGCAGTGGCCGGTGTCTTTTTAACAACCCGACGGATGAGGTGCCACATAGAAGCCAAACTTGTTTGCTGGTTGATGCTGTCCGTGAACCGCTGCCAAGACTCAGTGTGAGCACATTCCTGCAGGGCAACTAAAGCATCCCCAGACATCTGGTAACGATGGAGCATGTCAGGGGTTGGGTTAGCTTGAAACAATAGGCCATCACGTTCAGCCTCCTCCTTTGCCTCCTGTATACGTGCATCCAGCGTCCAGGAGTGGGCAGTATGGCGATGCTGGAGGTGTGGCCGGGAGACGTATAGCCTATAAAAGTCATGAGTAGCAGATACAAGATCAGAGTACAACTGTTCAGCTGATGATATGTCAAATGTAGGGAATACATGGGCCATGAATAAGATGTAAGTCGGGCAATATTTAGGGGGCACAGCAATACGCAAACGAGTGGCTGAAGCACTTGACCCAGCAGTTAGAGAATAATGAAACCGAAGAGCGATGTGATCAGAGAATAAGTCTGGCAAGGAGGAGCACAGGACCTGAGATGCTATCAGGCCAGACGAGAGGATGTAATCCAGAGTACCTCCCCGGCAATGAGTGGCACCGCCAGTGTCCCAGCGTGTCAGATGATGCTTGCAGATGTATGAAAGGAGACGAACACCATTACGATTAATAGAGCCAGAACCATCACCCAAATCAGAATGCCGAGCATTAAAATCTCCCATATAAACCATACCACGTACTGTTGGAGAAGGAAGAGCCTCAAGAGTGAGTCTAGCTGGGGCAGAATAGACATTACATAGTTGTAGTACTCCATTCCCAGGTAGAACCTCAAATAGCTGAAAGGTCATGTCAGGATCAGTGGAGGTACGGAGAAGGCGATGTGGCAAGGAGCTATGTATGTAAGTCAGAAGAACATCCCTTACCAGATGAACATATGGCACATAACCTGAGAGAGGAGGAGCTTGCCCAGCAGCGAGCGGCCGTCCTGGAAATGCTTCCTGGAGAAAAATAACACTAGGATGATGAAGAAAAACATAGGCCTTGAGTTGAGTGAGCTTAGCATAACTGGTGATACCACATACATTCCAGGAGATGACATCCAGCCGGCAATCACTAGCGAACTCTGTATTTGGAGGTAGAAGTCCGATGAGTGGGGGCAGATGAGTGACCTGGAGAAGAAGATGGACCAGGAGAAGGGACTGGAGGCAGCAGGACGTGATGGTTCGCCCCTGACAGGACACGTCTTGGAATCATGGTCGGCAGCACACCATGCACACTTCGGCCTGGCAGAACAGTACCGGGAGATATGCCTCACACCCCAGCACCTGTAGCACCAAGGCTGGTCATTATGAAGTTTCCTCACCTCACACGGTGGAAGACAAGGGAGGAAATCAAAGGAAATCTCATTTGGAGGTTGATCAGGTTGACTCCAGACAACAACAATATGGCTAATGGGAGAACCATCTTGGAAAAAACGACGGGCAAAGTACACACCAGGGTATCCTTTGGCAAGTTTCGGGTCAACATCAATAGGAAAATGGGTAAGGATGTAGCTGGGGACCTTACGAGGCCTCTCGGGTGAGTCTTCAAGAATGAGAGGCAGAGACAAAAATTCACCAGCCTTCACTCTATCAATGATATCCTGACGCTTCCTAGAGATGTAGACAAACCGGGAGGTGACAGCAGCCATCTTCACTTCAGCCAGTTCACGCTGCAGCTGGAAGGCCCTGTTGACATCAGACAACCAACGCAACTTTGTGTCCGTAGATGGGTTCCCAGAGAAGGAGAGCTTGACATAGGCATTTCTTGGGGCAAAAGCAGGAAGGTTGGACGAGGGCAAGGAGTTGGTATACAAGGAAGAAACACCACGTTGAGGCAGAGAAGGTACGTCATGCACAGCTGAAGCACCCTTGGCAGTCTTGGCAGCCGGAGGCAAACAGTCCACACCATCGGAATCCTGCAAGGAGTCGGACGAGGCATCAACGGGTCGCTTGGTAGAGGTTGAGGAGGTGGAAGGCTGCATCCTGAGCTGCGGAGTGACCAGGGAGAGGGGGGGAGGGTTGCGAGAAGGCAGCTCAGGCCAGTGATCCTCGATAGGAGACTCATCCTCCTCCGACATGGCCAAGTCAGCCTCCAGGCAGGAAGCCACATCCGAATCCGCGCTCTCCATCAGGCCAGGCAAGGCCTAGATGGGAAGCGAACAACTGAACACACACGAACATACACACACAGAACCACAATAAAACCAATAAACCACAAACAACAATACCACAAACAGCAAAACCACAAAAAAAAAACGAGATAGAAAATATAAACAACCCCTATAACACCACAGACACCACTACACACAAACAAGAACGTAGAAACAAGACAAACAACAACACAGGCAGAGCGCCAGGAACACGTCTTCACTCCAGGAAGGTTGGGGTGAGACTCATCCATAGATGCTGTGAGTGACGGTATAGCTGCCCTCTCCTGATAGTGACGTGAATAATAAAAATTAAAATTCTTATAAAAATAAAAATAGTGACGTGTATAAATAAGTAGTGGGACAGAAGAGAAGCAACGGTATCAACATCACCACCACGAAGCTCCACTGTCTCATCTAGTGCGACACCCAATAATCTCACAAGAGTCACTGGCTACCGACACCCTACAGTCCCGCCGAGGTTGAGGTAAATAAAAAAAAAAAAAAAATCAGAATTATGACCTATCCGGAAGAATAAGTAGCTGATGTCCTCTTTTTATAACCACCCAGTGTGTTGGTGGGTGTTTCCTTGTCAATTATATTTTCGACTAATATATCATATCATATTAAATAATATTATATGAATGGAAATTATATGCACACCAGGCATATCACGTTTCAGAAAAACATCTTTCAATAACACACTTCAAGCATTAGCCAACCCTGAGATCGTGTGTGACTTTTAATTCAGAGGAAAAGTAGGAGGAACAGGTGGGGGTGTGGGTACGTGTGCAATAATAATGGAGGTGTGGGTATGTGTGTAATAATAATAATAATAATAATAAACTGTTTATGGCATAGGGAAGCCATCTCCCACGATTCTTGAAACAGTGCAGTCAGTCTTGTATCCTCTACCATACCGGGGGTGGGGGGTGGGGGAGAAACAGATCAAAACGACGAAATATTAATTAAGGTGTTCTGTTTCTTGGCATAGTCTGGAGAAATCAGTGACTCCAAAATAGATAAATATTGTGAGAATATAAATAGTACGGTATACTTATCAGTTGTGTACCTAACATGTGTTGAGCTAAACTGAATCATTATAGTTGGCAAATTAGAAGCTTATTGATTCCTCCTCACTATACCAGAAAACAGACCCCCACTGTGTGGTAATAACAGGGGATTTGTTCGTGGTATAGTTTGGAGGAATAAAAATCCTTCTAATTCACCAATATAAGAATCTCCCCTCATGAGAGATAAGATTCTGTACTTACAACACTTACTAAGCATTTGCAATGTATTCTACTCAGACTGAGGTTTGAATTCAAGTACGAGTGTGATGTAACATATAATAATTATGACGTAAAGGAAGGTCACATGTGTACTCTAGGTATGAGAGTAGATTGGTGATTAGAGAATACAGCCAACCTAACTATTATAAAAAAAATATATAATTATAATAGGTAGCGTGGATGTAAAGGGAGAGGACCAGGTACAATGACAGGTATTACCATCTCCACAATGGTTCTCTGAGACTACAATAGCACAGAGGACTTGATTACTGTACAGTCGTGGACAATGATAATTATCTACTTTGAAGATATGTAAATGTTTGACACTTTCCCTTTGTTTGTGTGCTTGGAAACTTTCCAGTAAGTAGGTCAAGCAGTATCTTCTATTTCATCGCAAACATCTACTCACTTTTCAAAACAATGACATCAGATAAGAACGTTAAAACATTAGTCGGCAGTCTGTCTGAGTTACACACATATTTTTTGAAATTTATGTCCATATATATATATATATATATATATATATATATATATATATATATATATATATATATATATATATATATATATATATATATATATATATATATATATATATATATATATATATATATATATATATATATATATATATTATATAACAAATTGGAGAATTCCAGGTGGAACTGATTTTCAGAAATACCTCAACTTATGTAGCCTACTTGCATTGTTCACCAATAAGATTTTCTATATCAAACATTCAGAAAGGTACAAACAAATATAACTGATAATATAACTTTAGGCAAACTCCATATGCGAAGGTAATTGAAGGAGGGAAAGAGGAAGAAGGCACTTTTGTAGGTACTGTATGTTGTCGATTGAATGTCAGAAAAAACAAGAACGGGAAGAAGAAGAACTTTGAGAAGTCATGAAACATTACACGTGTTGATGTAAAAGATATGTTTGGGTGAATTAAGAACAGGTTGATGTCAGTTGTGGTGATGAAAAACAACTGCAGGTGGTATAGGATGTTGGTTGTATTACAGGTAGGTTTGTCTGGTAGGTAGAGGTCAAAAGAAGAGATACCTTCCAAGGCACTGACAGCCCGAGGGAAGGCTGCAGTAATCTTCAGTTTTCATTTAATCAACACAATACCATGAAGTGCTGAGATCCACGTAAGTAATAAAATTGTATTAGTCAAATACTGTTACAGCTTTTAGACCAACTCGGGGAATGCATTGACGGAAAACGTTAATTCGGCCAAATGCTGGATGTCCCGGAACGAAAAATGCCTATGTTATATGCTAGGTGGAGCGGAAACAAATGAAGCAATATTTGAAACTTTTTCGCTAACCTTCACCGAACTACTCGAGCCACTTGCCATCCGGGCCGCATATTATCCAAGTCTGGAAGTTTTTTTTTTTTTTTTTTTTTTTTTTAATTAATTGCGCCGTAGCGCCAATCAACAGGCAGGCAACAATACATACGGGTAGGCGGGACCCGTGAGAATACAATGACTACAACCACGCACACACACACACACACACACACACACACATCACGAAAACATAACAGAATGGAGCACAAGCATACAGACAAATATTTTCACTATGACCTACTTAAATCCACAAAAACGAGGGTGGCGCACCAGAAGTTCCTCCAGAACCTGGTGGTTCAGCAGGTGTCGACAAACCACATCAAGTGGCAGGCCTCGGGGCAGCAAGTGTCTGACAGTGGGGCAGGCCAGGCAATAGTGCTCTACAGTGTTAGCACGAGGTGCTCGACACAAGCGACACTCAGTGAAGGGAGGCTCACCCTGCATCCCAGCAACCTGCCACGGTGGCCGGTAGCCAAGCCTCAAACGAGCAGAGACTACATTGTGCCTCCGAATCATGAGGCCTCGACGACGGTAGGAATATTTGTGACGGTAGGAATATTTGTGACGGCAGATAGACTCATAATGTGTGATGGAGATGCTGAAGGGCCTCTCTGCATCCCTGCGTCGCCATACAGGGAGGAGAGCGGCGGAGCGGACTTTAGAGAGGTAACGTGTCAGGGAGAGAGGACGTCCAACACCACGAGGAGGCAGATGGCAGGCTTCCTTTGCGAGTCTGTCAACTGTACCATTGTGACGTAAACCTACATGGGATGGCACCCATAAAAATTTGACAGTCAAGTTACGATGACGCAATAAGGACAAAAGCGATAAAATCTGCTGAACAACAGTAGAGTGTGTGGGCTGAACACTAGAGAGGGAATGAAGGGCAGGTCTGGAGTCACAAAAAATGGCAGCATTCACTCCACGTTGACAAACAAGACTAACAGCATCCAGAATGGCATACAGTTCACACAATGTTGAGCTAGAGTGGTTACAGAGACGACGGCCAACCCAGCCCCCTGGAGGTGACTCCATGTCAGGTGAGAAAACGGCACAACTTGCTGCACCATCCACTTGCAATGAGCCATCAGTGTAGAGGCAGTATGGATCTGTGATGGAGGACGTCACTGTTTCTATGTGTTCCAGAGCCAACTGCCGCTGTAGAGAAGGCAGTTCCGACTTGGAAGTAGGTGTGAAGCTCACATCAGGTGTTGGTAGCATCCACGGAGGGGGTCCTGGGGGGATGTCGGCCACCATTATATCTATATTAAGACTACGGAGCATAGAGGAAACAGACCTTATAAGATTACGTCCAGCAGGCAGTATGGGAGGGACCGGGTAGTTTGGTCTAAGAGAAGTCCTGACTAACTGAGAGTAATGGGGTGAAAGATGTGGGAAATGGAGGCACTTGACAGTGAAGCAAGTAACATTAGAATAAATTCTCTCCACTAACGGGGGAAGACGCAACTCACGCTACATGTTCACTATCCTGGTCGACATTGGACAACCGAGAATTATTCTCATTGCTCTATTCTGAAATTTTTTTAAAGTTTCAAGAGTAGCCCTGGGAAGTTGAATCAGAGCAGGGGAGAGGTAATCAACAACTGAACGGATAAAAGCAATATAGATAGTCCTGGCTACTGGGATGGAGATGCCCGAGGAGTTGTTAGTGAGCCATTGAAGTGGCGTAAGTCGGCGCTGGAGACGACCCAATAAGTCCTGGACAATGGGATGGTCTTGAGGTCTGGCAGGGACAATTGGCCAAATATTGACTGGTGCGCCCAGGTAGCGATACTGGGAACACATGGGAATGACAGTCCCTCCAATGGTGAACACTGGCCGAGCTTGAGGAAGGTGGCAGGTGAATATTCTGCTCTTATCTGGGGAGACAATAATGCCACAGTGAGAGGAGGACACAGAGAAGGAGTCAAGAAACCGCTGGAGATCCCTTGGTGAGGTAGAATGAACACAGATATCATCAGCATAGCACGTAATTGTAGTTCCAGGTATATCAGGGAGAGAAGTGAGCAGCCGATGCATCAGAATATTAAATAACAATGGGCTGAGAACACCCCCTTGAGGCGTACCAAGATGAAAACTGTGCTAAGGACTGAGCGCACCACTGAAAAACACACGGGAGGTCCTGTTACTCAGGTAGCCCCGAATCCACCGTAATAGATTACCCTTTATCCCAAAGTCAACCAGTTGATCCAAAATGACGTCTCTATTAGCAACATCGAAGGCACTTCGAAGGTCAATGAAGGCCACCACACTGTCCCTGTTAAGGCGAGTGTACAGGTCGACTAGGCAGTGGTGTGTGCTCCGCTGGGGAAGGAAACCAAACAGCCATGGAGAAAGGCGATCTTCCAGTCTGTACATGAGACGATTGAGTAAGATTCTCTCCATAACTTTAAAAAAACAGGAAGTCAGGGAAATAGGCCTGAACTTCGCAGTGCCGGGCTTAGGGATGGGTATTATTGTGCTGCTGGTCCAGGCTCGTGGTACACAACCATCACGAAGACAAAGATTGTACAGTAGAAGTAGAGGGTTCCCAGGAACTTGTTGAAGTAGGCACAGCACAGCATAAGTAATACCATCATCACCAGGGGAAGAAGCTCTACCCCGAGAGAGAGCACGTCGCAACTCCTCCTCAGTTATTACCTCTGCATCATCGTCATCATCTTGCAACAGAGCAGACATTAGACGTAGCCGATGGACAGCAGCACGGGAAGTGAGTGCATCTTGTATGTGGATGGGTAGACTGGCTGAGGTAGATTGTTCTGACCAGGCATCGACAAGTTGTTGGGCATAGTCGGCGTGGGTGTGATGACGAGCAGTGGCCGGTGTCTTTTTAACAACCCGACGGATGAGGTGCCACATAGAAGCCACACTTGTTTGCTGGTTGATGCTGTCCATGAACCGCTGCCAAGACTCAGTGTGAGCACACTCCTGCAGGGCAACTAAAGCGTCCCTAGACATCTGGTAACGATGAAGCATGTCAGGGGTTGGGTTGGCTTGAAACAATAGGCCATCACGTTCAGCCTCCTCCTTTGCCTCTTGTATACGTACATCCAGCGTCCAGGAGTGGGCAGTATGGCGATGCTGGAGGTGTGGCCGGGAGACATATAGCCTATAAAAGTCATGAGTAGCAGATACAAAATCAGAGTACAACTGTTCAGCTGATGATATGTCAAATGTAGGGAATACATGGGCCATGAATAAGATGTAAGTTGGGCAATATTTAGGGGGCACAGCAATACGCAAACGAGTGGCTGAAGCACTTGACCCAGCAGTTAGAGAATAATGAAACCGAAGAGCGATGTGATCATAGAATAAGTCTGGCACGGAGGAGCACAGGACCCGAGATGCTATCAGGCCAGACGAGAGGATGTAATCCAGAGTTCCTCCCCGGCAATGAGTGGCACCGCCACTGTCCCAGCGTGTCAGATGATGCTTGCGGATGTATGAAAGGAGACGAACACCATTACGATTATTAGAGCCAGAACCATCACCCAAATCAGAATGCCGAGCATTAAAATCTCCCATATAAACCATACCACGCACTGTTGGAGAAGGAAGAGCCTCAAGAGTGAGTCTAGCTGGGGCAGAATAGACATTACATAGTTGGAGTACTCCATTCCCAGGTAGAACCTCAAATAGCTGAAAGGTCATGTCAGGATCAGTGGAGGTACGGAGAAGGCGATGTGGCAAGGAGCTATGTATGTAAGTCAGGAGACCATTCCTTACCAGATGAACATATGGCACATAACCTGAGAGAGGAGGAGCTTGCCCATCAGTGAGCGGCCGTCCTGGAAATGCTTCCTGGAGAAAAATAACACTGGGATGATGACGAAAAACATAGGCCTTGAGTTGAGTGAGCTTAGCATAACTGGTGATACCACATACATTCCAGGAGATGACATCCAGCCGGCAATCACTAGCAAACTCTGTATTTGGAGGTAGAAGTCTAGTGAGTGGGGGCAGATGAGCAACCTGGAGAAGAAGATGGACCAGGAGAAGGGACTGACTCGAAAAGCTTTTCAAGGCGAGATTGAACAGTATCCATCTTTTCGGTAAGGGTAGTGACAGTTGAGATGATGGCCTGCTGAGTCTCGACCAAGGTGGAGAGTTTGGAGTCATTGGCAGCCTGCGCGGCAACTAGCCCATCAATCCTGGCTTCAAGGGCAGAAAAGCGGTTCTCGAGAGCCGTACATCGTGCCATGAGGGTAGCAACAGACTTGCGGAGGGCCATGTCTGGAGGTGAGGCAAGGCTGGTAGGAGGAGCAGACTGGGGAGGTGGTGGTGGTGGCGGTGGTGGAGGCGGAGCAATAGTAGTGACACGAGCATGGACCTGACGTCGAGTACATCTATGCCACACATTAACCCCTGGCTGAAGGCATCGTGGACACTTCCATCGACTCGTATCCTCAGGAGGTGAAGGCTCAGAGGTGGAGGCAGCAGGACGTGATGGTTCGCCCCTGACAGGACACGTCTTGGAATCATGGTCGGCAGCAGACCATGCACACTTCGGCCTGGCAGAACAGTACCAGGAGATATGCCCCACACCCCAGCACCTGTAGCACCAAGGCTGGTCATTATGAAGTTTCCTCACCTCACACGGTGGAAGACAAGGGAGGAAATCAAAGGAAATCTCATTTGGAGGTGGATCAGTTTGACTCCAGACAACAACAATACGGCTTATGGGGGAACCATCTTGGAAAAAACGACGGGCAAAGTACACACCAGGGTATCCCTTAGCAAGTTTCGGGTCAACATCAATAGGAAAACGGGTAAGGATGTAGCTGGGGAACTTACGAGGCCTCTCGGGTGAGTCTTCAAGAATGAGAGGCAGAGACAAAAATTCACCAGCCTTCACTCTATCAATGATATCCTGACGCTTCCTAGAGACGTAGACAAACCGGGAGGTGACAGCAGCCATCTTCACTTCAGCCAGTTCATGCTGCAGCTGGAAGGACCTGTTGACATCAGACAACCATCGCAGCTTTGTGTCCATAGATGGGTTTCCAGAGAAGGAGAGCTTGACATATGCATTTCTTGGGGCAAAAGCAGGAAGGTTGGACGAGGGCAAGGAGTTGGTATACAGGGAAGAAACACCACGTTGAGGCAGAGAAGGTACGTCATGCACAGCTGAAGCACCCTTGGCAGTTTTGGCAGCTGGAGGCAAACAGTCCACACCATCGGAATCCAGCAAGGAGTCGGACGAGGCATCAACGGGTCTCTTGATAGAGGTTGAGGAGGTGGAAGGCTGCAACCTGAGCTGCGGAGTGACCGAGGAGAGGGGGTGAGGGTTGCGAGAAGGCAGCTCAGGCCAGTGATCCTCGATAGGAGACTCATCCTCCTCCGACATGGCCAAGTCGTCCTCCAGGCAGGAAGCCACATCCGAATCCGCGCTCTCCATCAGGCCAGGCAAGGCCTAGATGGGAAGCGAACATCTGAACACACATGAACACACGAACATACACACACAGAACCACAATAAAAAAAAAATAAACCACAAACAACAATACCACAAACAGCAAAACCACAAAAAAAAACGAGATAGAAAATATAAACAACCCCTATAACACCACAACACACAAACAAGAACGTTGAAACAAGACAAACAACAACACAAACAACAACACAGGTAGAGCGCCAGGAACACGTCTTCACTCCTGGAAGGTTGGGGTGAGACTCGTCTGGAAGGGTATATGTCAGTGCTTGATTTGGTTAGGTTAAGGTTTGGTCCAGTTTAGGTTAGGTTTGGTTAGGTTAGGTCAGGTTAGATTATGTACATATTTGGTAAAATAAGCTGGGAAAGAGAATCAAACTATTTCAAAGATTATCCCATGGTTGGTTTTATCGTTATAACCCAAACGTTATTCTCCTTCCAACCACCATGATTTTGGCCCAGTAGTAAGCAGTAGCCCGCCAGACTTGGATAATATGCATCCGGGCCGCCACTCAGTCGACTTGTAGTTGTGAGTTAATACCGTCACGCTTTGTTTGTGTGTGTGTCGTCAATCACACCAACAACAACAACAACTCCCCTGTACTTTAATTAAGCTTCTAGTCATTGAAAAAAAAAAAATACAGTGAAGTAAAGAGATTTCAATATAATAAAAAATAATAAAAAAAATAGATATATAAACAACTTGGAGTGGCATTTGTCAACTTTTACCGATTTCACTAGGGTTTCACTGCCCAAAAAAGCCTAAAACGTAAAGAAATCCACGAGAGTACTATCAAAGACAAAACTCGTGTGGCTGTCTTGTCCAATGATTTAATATAACTTGTGAAACATGATGAAAATCCACCACAGTAACATTCATGTCCAGTATGTTTAGCCCTCTACCATATATTTTCATTAGATTTCACGACACGAGTTTTGTGTTTGATAGTACTCTCGTGGATTTCTTTACGTTTTAGGCCTTTTTTGTGTAGTGAAACCCTAGTGAAAGCTGTAAAAGTTGACAAATGCTAACCTAACCCTGGAATCCTTCAGTCCTAACCCTGGCATCCTTCAATCCTAATCCTTCCATGAAACCATGTATAAAGTGTAAGAAAAGTCGGATAAGGGTTAGGTTAAGTCTTACCAAGAAACTGGAATTAACACGAAGTTTGAGGATGGTATGGTTTGTTTAGTGTAAGGAAATAACAGAACAGCTTGAGAGTGATATGGTTTGTGTAAGGAAATAACAGAACAGCTTGAAAATGGTGTAGTTTGTTTAAAGAAATAACAGAAGAAATTGAAAGGGATATGATTTGTGTAAGGAAATAACAAAACAGATTAAGAGTGATATGGTTTGTGTAAGGATATAACAGAACAGATTGAGAATGACATGGTTTGTGTAAGGAAATAACAGAACAGCTTGTGAATCTTGTGTTTTGTATTACGATTGTGGTGGACTACAGATATATATATATGGCGTAGTAGATCCCAAATATGTGAGATGCGTAAGAGAAATAAAGAAGAACTGAAAAAGCTAAAGACGTAGGCTATTCAGAAGTGTACCGTGGGTAGAGTTACTGAGAAATCAAAGCTGCTACACAAGAAATGACAACAGAGCCGCGATTTGTGAAGGTAGATAACGTTTTTTACAGTATTTCACTTGTAGTAGCTAAGTAGAACCACAGAAAAAGGAGGTACTTATAATTTTCCTTCATATTTTAGTTAGTGCTTGGTATTATTTTATGAAGTTATTTCCCAGTGTGATAGTGTATTATTAATTTTGACCAAGCATGATCTCCCCTCTATGTTCGCCCTGGTTAGGTCCCGGTAGTCTGCTCAGGTCCAGGTTAGGTTAGGTTAGGTTATGTTAGGATAGGTTAGGTATATAAAGTCAAACCAACCCTAAAACATATAATAATTAACTATTAAATTTGTTTTTTCATTGTTTTACCCCTCAGTCCAGCCTCTTGGGGATGGGGGGGGGGAAGAGAGAGGAATCAAACAGGGTTGAAAATGCACTGACGTACTTACATTTATTTCAACATATGAAAATTGAAAATTATGAATTATCTCCCCCCCCCCCCCTCCAAAATATTGTTTTTTTGTTTTGTTTTGTTTTCATTTCTGTGGCTTTTTTTAAATGTTACCCCTATTTAAAATCTATGTATAGGGGTTTATTCATAGACCACTTTTATATAATTATCTTAATATTTCATGTGTTAGTTAACAGTAATATGAAATATATGTAAAGGGGTGTACTTATCGGCAAATTTTATATTATATTCTCTATTTGGAGGGAAAAAATCGATTCGTTTGGTTGAATTATTTCGTTAAGGGACCCTGTGCTGTAGTCAGAAAATTGGAGATAAATGAGTCCTTCAAATATTGCCACGAAACACACACACCTATAGGAATGGAGCTTGTTTCGTGGCATAGTCAGGAGGAATCAGAAGCTACCATTTTCATACACGATCACAGAGTCCTTAAATTTAGCATATACACTCGTGATACATAATTTCTGACCAGGGAGTATTACATTTAGTCGTGACCAGATGCAGGCCATATTCTTAGTACATATATTTAGGTATAGATCTGGAAATGCATCAAATTTGCCGTATATCTTGACCATTAAGGGACCCTGTGATGTAGTCAGAGTGTTGGAGATAAATGAGTCCTTCAAATATTGCCACGAAACACACACACCTACGGTATATGGAAGGAGCAATTGTACTGTACGAACCAGCTTATTAACCCTCGAGTAAAAGAAACTCGTGTATCTTGCATAAGGTAAAACCATCCATTGTCTACTGATTCCTTGTTAACCCTCTGTATCTATGACGCACAAGTGAGTGATTAGATTGATTGATTGATATTAGGCGCTGCAACAGCGAGGTTATATAGCGCCAGAAGAAGGTGATAGAGAGGTGAGACATCAAGCAGGAAGGAAAAAGAGGACAGTTCAAGAACTGAAAGAGAGTGGCTGGGACCGAAGGGGCGCCAAAACTCTTAAAATATTATCCTCATCACTATAGGCAATACTCCCCTACGGAACTAATCTGTCAAGGTGGAGTGAAGGACACGAAACACAATGATTAGATAATAACCTTATGGTTCAGGATATGTACAGTCGGCAAAAAAAGTTTCGTTACCATCCTTTTAACAGTGTGATGTAATGTTGGTAGGCCTGACTGGTGAGTCAGGTGTGGCGCGAGCATGGAGGTAGTATAGGTGGAGTCGCCATGGCTCACTAATCCAGGGGAGTAAAGTGAAGCCGCCGAACTGTCATTTTCGGCGCCTTCAATATGGTGGACACCAAGATATGTTTCAGTAAAAGTGGACTTCTGACCTGACATACAAAGGTATGCGCCATCTTGAAGGTGCCGGAAATGACAGATTGGTGGCTTCACAAATCAGGTCCTACTGGCGCCTCCACCTATACTACCTCCATGGGCACGAGTGTCATATATACCTCCGTCACCCTCCCGAACCCCTCAGTGTCTAATGGTCAGGCAAGTAGGAATGGCGTACTTTTACCCAGTGCTACTTTTTCTGGGTATTTCAAAGTTATTCTTGTTCTAAAATACTCAAACGTATTTCTTTATGTTTAATGATGAATAGTTAAATAGTAATAGTTCTTGAACACTCAAAATTTAATTTAAAATCAGTTAAACTTTTGATATAAAAAGAAAGGGAATGCCTTGTGCTAAGTTGTCATTGCCGCGGCCCGCGAGGCACAGTTGCTCAGACGGCGGAGTACCAACCCTGCCGTGCTTATCGATGTTAAAATTAACGTATGGGTGGTAACGAAACTTTTTTTGCCGACTGTACTACATAATTATGATATCTACCGTTTGTATGTGTGTGTGTGTGTTGTAAAAATTTAATACCATGTACCGTTACTTCATATATATATATATATATATATATATATATATATATATATATATATATATATATATATATATATATATATATATATATATAGAGAGAGAGAGAGAGAGAGAGAGAGAGAGAGAGAGAGAGAGAGAGAGAGAGAGAGAGAGAAATATGAGGACAAAAGGCTACGAGCCTGTTTATCGTCCCCATCTTTGAAACCAAACAAGTAAGGGGTCCAAAATCATGTAAAATTTCGTTCAAGATGCCTAGAGTGGAGGCAACTGTACCTGGGGATTATAACCCTGAATTTGTTCAAGCTCAAACCACAGATTAACTGGACTAAATATTGATTGCAGTACCTTGACCTCTACATTGATAACGCCATATCGGTCATCACTCCTGTACTGTGTTTCAAAACCTGCAGCCATAAGTAAAAACATTTTACTAGTCGATGCAACTCTATGATCATCAATTACACCACAATATAATATTTCAGTCTAATTCTGCAAACAAGGGCAATGAGAATATTTTATCCTTATTTTGGAGAGAGAGAGAGAGAGAGAGAGAGAGAGAGAGAGAGAGAGAGAGAGACAGAGACAGAGAGAGAGAGAGAGAGAGAGGTAGGTTATTATAGTTTCTTGGATAATCTATATCTATAAAAGAGAGGCGTCTGTCTGTCTGTGTGTGTGTGAGTGTTTGTCTGTGTGCATTTTTCTCCCAAACCAAAAATAAATAGACCGTTCAAACCATAAATATTCTAAAAGGACATGACCCAGGGAAGGTTTTAGGTACACTCGTGATACGTAATCCTTGACCAGAGACGAACGGCAAGCACCACACATACTGTACCTACCCTGCATTCGAACTCAGCCTCTATAGGTGTACTGGGTGGGGAAATGAGCAATACCAGGCGATTCGAAGCTTTCTGCTCCTCACACTCTGGTCAGAAATTATGTATCACGAGTGTACAGCCACAATCAAATAACCAATGACACTTTCCTTCCATCGTGCAAATAAATCAATATCATATCAAAATATAATCATACAACAACACCTTATGTCAACTCAACTCCCTCAATTATTATTATTATTATTATGAGGTGCTGCAAAATCATACATATGTTATTCTTTATTACCAAGATATTTACTACGATGGAAGGAAAGTGTCGGTGGATATTTGATTGTGGCTGTACATACATATATAGGATATAAGCAATGTATATAGAGACTATGTATAAGTAGGCAATATATATTTAGAAAATGTAAATACAGTAGAGTCAATATATGTATAAGCAATGTATATAGAGACAATGTATAAGTCGGCAACATGTATTTATGAAATGTAAATACAGTAGAGTCAATATATGTATAAGCAATGTATAGAGACAATGTATATATATCTAGGCATTATAATATCAAAGGGAATGTAAGGCAAGACAAGACCAAAACAAACCAACCCATAGATAGGTAAGGTAAATAGGGGATGGCATTTATACTTTTGATAGACTGGAGTGCCTTTTAATTCCTCCAAAGTATGCCAGGAAACAACAAACCCAGATGAAGAAAAATAATGGTATCCTGTTGCCTGGAATAGTTTGGAGGAATCATTTGCTACAGATTTACCACCCATAACAATTAATGTGCTATATACCCCCTTCAGGGACCCTGTGATGTAGTCGGAAAATTGAAGGTAAATGAGTCCTTCAAATATTGCCACGAAACACACACACCTATATGGAAGGAGCTTGTTTCGTGGCATAGTCAGGAGGAACAGAAGCCTCTAATTCTCATAGCAAAGGCTGGTCACATCTGCTCCTTTAATTAATGCCAGGTAATTACTCTAATTACTTCTTACTAATTGTGGGAGTGCTTGGAGGGGGTGGTGTGGGTGTGGGTGAAGTGGTTGTGGGGGTGAGAGTCTAATGTGGGTAGTGGTGGAGTGATAGTGGTTGGGAAAGTAGTGAGAGAGGAGGTAGTGGTGAAAGAAGTGGTGGGGAAGTGGTTGTGGGGGTGAGTGTAATGTGGGTAGTGGTGGTGGTGGTGGTGGTGGTGGAAGTAGTTGTGGGGGTGAGAGTTTAATGTGGGTAGTGGTAGTGGTGGTGGTGGGGAAGTGGTTGTGGGGGTGAGAGTTTAATGTGGGTAGTGGTTGTGGTGGTGAGAGAAGTAGTGGGGGTAGTGGTGGTGGGGGGTGAGAGAGTAATGTGGGTAGTGGTGGTGGTGGTGGTGGTGTGAGAAGCGGTACATGGGGGAAGTGGTAGTGGTGAGAGAAGTGGTGGGGGAAGTAATGGTGGACGTGGCTGTGGGGGTGAGAATGTAATGTGGGTAGTGGTGGCGGTGGTTGGAGAGGAGGTGGGGAAGGATGCTGGCGAGAGAGTGGTAGTAGTAGTAGTACGGTAGTTGTAGGAGTAGCAGTAGTAGTGGTGGTAGTCGTGCTTGTAGTGGTAGCTAGAGTAGTAGTTATAGTTGTAGTAGTTATGGATTATACAGTTCACGGTGGTAGAGTGGTGGTGGTGGTGGTGGTGATAGTGGAGAGTGGTGGTGGTGATAGTGGTAGTGGTAGAGTGGTGGTGGTAGTGGTAATGTGGTGGTGGTGATAGTGGTAGTGGTAGAGTGGTGGTGGTGGTAGAGTGATGGTGGTGATAGTGGTAATGTGGTGGTGGTGATAGTGGTAGAGTGGTGGTGGTTATAGTGGTAGTGGTAGAGTGGTGGTGGTGGTGATAGTGATGGTGATAGTGGTAGTCGTGGTTGTAATAGTAGTAAGAGTAGTAGTAATTAGTATAGTTAAGATGGAAGTGCAGAGTTGGTAAATCTGGAGCAAATGATTCCTCCAACCTATTTCAAGCAACAGAACACAATTATTTTTGTTCATCTTGTTCTGTTTCCTGGCATACTTTGGAGGAATCAAGGCATTCCATTGCAGCAAAAGTGAGGTTTATCCCCTAAATACAGTTCTGAATGTGTGTGTGTGTGTGGAATTGAGAGAGAGAGAGAGAGAGAGAGAGAGAGAGAGAGAGAGAGAGAGAGAGAGAGAGAGAATGTGTGTGTGTGTGTGGAACTGAGAGAGAGAGAGAGAGAGAGAGAGAGAGAGAGAGAGAGAGAGAGAGAGAGAATATGTGTGTGTGTGTGAAACCGAGAGAGAGAATGTGTGTGTGTGTGAGTGCATTTCATTCGCCATTTACTCTTTCCAAATACTTACAATTCAATAGCCGTAATAACTAATGTGTCAAAACATAATATATAGAATAATATTGTATTGTTTTCTTTCCCCTTGTTTATATTAGAGGCCCAATGGTCATTCTACGTATATTGAATGAGCTTGTTTCGTGGCATAGTCAGGAGGAATCAGAAGCCACCAAGTCTCATACACAATCACAGGGTCCTTAACACACAACAAACTAAGTACCGTAGTCATTGTTTTTATTTACCGCGATCCACAAGGGGAAAGAAAAAACAATACAATATTATTCTATATTATGTTTTGACTTATTATTATTGACTTGCAAGTATTATGAAAGAGTAAATGGCGAATGAAACACACACACAATCTCTCTCTCACTCTCTCTCTCTCTCTCTCTCTCTCTCTCTCTCTCTCTCTCTCTCAGTTCCACTACCAAACTCGTGTAAAAATGGTTTGTAAATATTTTATATAGGTGTAAATTCTAGGGGTGTAAAAGGTGTAAATTGTAGGGGTGTAAAAGGTGTAACAATTAAGGTAGAAAAAAGTGTACCAGGGATTTTATATTTTATCGAAAGAGAACAATGTATATAAAAAAAAATCCTAATATTAATAACTGTGTCGACCCTCCTTGACATCCTTGCCTTCTCTATCTCCTCTTTTTACCAGTTTATATAATATTTGACAAGAACTGATGTGATGATATAGGAAGCCCCATGTCCACGTAGGAGGGAGGAAGAGCAAGAAGGGCGGCGTCACTATGATTTAAGAATAAGTATGCTGCTCTTCTAGTTCCAAACCTTACACACGCCACCTTGTATGTACAATGTTGTATATAAGATTCAATACGGCTAATGTTAAAGGCATATTCCACAAAAAAAGTTTGATGCACAACAATTTTTAGTATTAACTAAACCGTGAGATTATTAATACTAAAACCCCATGGCCGTGACCCTTGCGAGGCCCTGAGATGTAGTGAAACATGAATATGCATTTAGAAGGGAAGCGAGAGTGCTCAGGATTTACTATCTAATATACCATATCCGTGTAAATGTATCTTATTCCTCTCTCACTTACTCACTCTCTCTTAGTGATTAAGTGAGAGAGAGAGAGAGAGTGGAAAATTAAAGAAGGAATGGAGACAACTAGAAAAGTAAATAAAAATGGAGTCAAATAGGTCCTCAGGATAAGGGGAGAAATGCCTAGATAAAGGAAAATAGGAGCTTATAGTACGAGAGAGGAAATGTTGAGAGGCAATGGTAAAGGACAAACAGATCAAAGAGAGAGAGAGAGTGTGTCTGTGTGTGTGTGTGTGGAACTGAGAGAGAGAGAGAGAGAGAGAGAATGTGTGTGTGTGGAACAGAGAGAGAGAGAGAATGTGTGTGTGTGTGTGGAACTGAGAGAGAGAGAGAATGTGTGTGTGTGTGTGTGTGTGGGAAACCGAGAGAGAGAATGTGTGTGTGTGTGTGTGTGTTTCATTCGCCATTTACTCTTTCCAAATACTTACAATTCAATAGCCGTAATAACTAATGGGTCAAAACATAACATATGAGTAAATGGCGAATGAAACACACACACACACATTCTCTCTCTCTCTCTCTCTCTCTCTCTCTCTCTCTCTCTCTCTCTCTCTCTCTCTTGTAAAAATAGTTTGTAAATATTTTATTTAGGTGTAAATTGTAGGGGTGTAAAAGGTGTAACAATTAAGGTAGAAAAAGGTGTACCAGGGATTTTATATTTTATCGAAAGGGAACAATGTATATAAAAAAAATCTTAATATAAATAACTGTGTCGACCCTCCTTGACATCCTTGCCTTCTCTATCTCCTCTTTTTATCAGTTTATATAATATTTGACAAGAACTGATGTGATGATATAGGAAGCCCCATGTCCACGGAGGAGGGAGGAAGAGCAAGAAGGGCGGCGTCACTATGATTTAAGAATCAATATGCTGCCCTTTTAGTTCCAAACCTTATATACGCAATGTTGTATGTAGAATGAAATAAAACAAGATTCAATGCTCATAGAGTTACCGACACTATATCAATCAAGAGGTTGATGTATACAAATATTTAGTATCTCAACCGTGAGGTTATAGGTTGTAAAATAAAAAAATGCCGTGGCTCATGCGAGGCCCTGAGATGTAGTGAAACATATATGCATTTTCAAGGGAAGCCAGAGTGCTAAGGATTTTCTATCTAATATACCATAACTGTTAATGTATCTTATTCCTCTCTCTCACTCTCACTCACTCTCTCTTCGTGATTGAGTTCTTTTACATTTACTATAATTATAACAGTAGGACACTTGATGGTCTGTGTAAGATGTATTGTTGTTCTGGCAGATGAAAATATTTCTCAACATTATGGGACCCTGTGATGTAGTCAGAATATTGGAAATAAATGAGTCCTTCAAACATTGCCACGAAACACCATCTATATAGAAAGAGCTTGTTTCGTGGCATAGTCAGGAGGAATCAGAAGCCACCAAGTCTCATACACGTTCACAGGGTCCTTAGTATTCAACATTTCACACCTGCATAAGTATCATTGAGGTATTTAATTAAAGGGATCGTATACACTTAGTTCATTGTTCGGAGCGCCTTGATTCCTCCAATGTATGCCAGGAAACAGGACCAGATTAGTATAGATGATAATGGTGGCCTGTTGCTTCGAATAGTGTGGTGGAATCAGTTGCTCCAATTTCACCACCACCACCACCAACAACAACAACAACAACAACAACACTGTATTTTTTACCTCCTTAAGGACCCTGTGATCGTGTATGAGAATTGATTGGAGGCTTCTGATTCCTCCTGACCATTGCCACGAAACAAGCTCCTTCCCTATAGGTGGTGTTTCGTGGTAATATTTGAAGGACTCATTTACCTCCAATTTTCTGACTACATCACAGGGTCCCTTAATGTATCGTTATGCCGGGCTCTGCTAGAAAAAACTGGTTTGTGTGTGTGTGTGTGTGTGTGTGAGGGAGATAGGGATGGGTAGAGGAAATAGGTAGGGTAAATAGGGAGGGAAGGAGGTAGGTAGATAGGCAGGTAGTGAGATAAGGAAGTAGGGAGGGAGGCAGGTAGGTAAGTAGGGAGAGAGGTAGGAAGGTAGATACGTAGGTAGGGAGGTAGGTAGGTAGATTGGTAGGAAGGTAGATAAGTAGGGAGGGAGGGAGGTAGGTAGGTAGATAGGTAGGGATACATCCTAGGTACACACACACTTCCTTCCTTACTTCCTTCCATTCTTCCTTCAACACTTCCTTCATTCATTCATTCCATCCTTCCATCCTTTCTTCAACCTCCTTCCTTCCTACCTTCCATCCTTCCTTCCTTCCTTCCATCTTTCCTTCCTTCCTTCCCCCCTTCCCTCCTTCCTTACTTCCTTCCTTCTATTGTCCTTGCATTCGTTCTCTGTTCCCTGTCTAGTTTACATTCACTTCCATAATATACCCATCAAGCCAGTCAGTCAGTCAATCAATCAACCCGTCTTTATGCATCACACTGTCTTATACACTCTATTTTTTTAATATTTCATGTTCATTGGTGTGTTATTTAGTACTTGGAAGGTTTTTTTTTTTTTCACTCGGGTTTGACTCTTTGGGTGTTGTTTTGGGAATGAGGTAAAATTATTAAACTTAGATGGAGTGTGTGTGTGTGTGTGTGTGTGTGTGTGTGTGAGGGAAGGAGGAAGGTAGGTAGGTAGGGAGGTAAGGTTAGAGATGGAGGTAGATTGGTAAGTAAGGAGGTGGATAGGTAGATAGGTATGGAGGTGGTTAGGTAGGTAGGGAGGTGGATATGTAGATAGGTAGGGAGGGAGAGAGGTAGATAGGTAGGGAGGTGGATAGGTAGATAGCAAGGTAGGGAGGTAGATAGGTAGGGAGGTGGATAGAGGTAGATAGGTAGGGAGGTGGATAGGTAGGGTGGTAGATAGGTAGATAAGAAGATAGGTAGAAAGGTAGGGAGGTAGTGAATAGGTTTAAATGATAAAATTGGAGCGCCTTAATTCCTCCAAAATATGCCAGAAAACAGGACCAAATTAGCAAAAATAATGGTAGCCTGTTGCCTGGAGTAGTTTGGAGGAATCATTTGCTCCAGATTTACCAACAGTGTACTATTTATCCCTTTAATTAAGAGGGCAGTACAGTGTTGGTAAATCTGGAGCAACTGATTCCTCCAAAATATTCCAAGCAACAGAACGCCATTATTTATGTTAATATGGCCCTGTTTCCTTGCATACTCTTTTTGGTAAATTGGAGGGCTACTAAATCCTCCAAACTATGTCGTAAAAACAGATCCCCAATTTCCAGTTTGTTTACCAAAAAGAGCTTCTCCACTTTTAAGGAAAATATTGACAGACAGCCTTCGACTCGTGAAACACAACTATTTATTACACTAGTCGAGACATGTTTGTTTTTTTCTTTATTTATTTATTCTCTCTCTCTCTCTCTCTCTCTCTCTCTCTCTCTCTCTCTCTCTCTCTCTCTCTCTCTCTCTCTCTCTCTCTCTCTCTCTCTCTTATCAACCCAACATACCCCTTAACCCCATATCGTTACATTGACACAGCTATTTATACACTAAGTCACTAACTAACCAATAGGACACGTGTACTGAGTTACCTAATATCAACACAACATACCCCTTTTCACATATCATTATTTTATTCCTGGTTGATTACATTCCTGGTTGATTTTGCCACGTCCATTCAGCCTGGGGCATGTTGGGAAGACACCACCACGACCACCATCATCACAACAACAACCTTACCTTTACTACCTGACCAACCCACCCACCCACCCAACCAACCACATCCTGCCCTACCTCAACTGATTCACCATACCCCAAGTTGCATACCTCCTCCACCCTCTCCTTCTCTCTTTCCCTCCACCCCACCACCTCTACAACCACTACCTTTCACTCCCACCACTACCATTACCACAACAAGCATGACCTCTACCACCATGATCTCCACCGCCAATGTACATAGCAGAAAACCTTTCGAAAACTATGGTTTCCTTAGGTGGTGAGCCCTCCTGCCCCACCCCCAACTGACATCACTAAGGGGATGGTTCCGGAAAGACAGGAGAACGGCAGGGATATTTGTAGCCCATTTTCCTTCATTCCTTCACCAGTACTTGATGGAGTTTAGTAAAAAGGGTAATTTTATACCATTTCGGGGTCGTGGGGGCTTAACGGAACAATTAGAAACTGAGACATATTTCTATTCTAGTACAACTCGACAGACCGACATATCTGCACTTTATATGATAGAGTTATTGAAAAGAAATATTCAGTGAAGGCAACTCGACCATTACGTTGGTCCTATGATATTACACTTTAAATGTAATGTAAGTGAGATTCTTAATTAATTGCACCCCTAACAAAGTTCCATTTAATGAGTTCATCAGCCAGTAAATTCTGGATGGAATTGCATTGAGCAGTACTGACATGAGAAAGAACATATTAGTACTTAACAACAGAGGCCTTATGTTAACTAAACTTCAGTGCACTGAAGAGAGAAAAAAAAAAAAGAATAAAAAATTTACGTTTTATACAGTAAATGTAAGATAAAAACATATTCTAAAAAATAAGATTGTCAACCTACTTTTGCACCAATGTGTACACAGAGGCAGGTTAGGTACACAAACAGTGGGATAGTTAGTTAGTCAACATTCAATTCAATTATTTATTTATTTATTTATTTATTTATTTATTTATTCTACCACAGTTAGTCTATTATATACCTCGTTTGTTTTATGTCTGACCCTGACTTAACAACAGTGACGACCTCATGTTAACCAAACCTCAATGCAATGTAGGAAAAATTAACAAATAAGATTTACTGGTTATTTACAGAAGCAGAAAAAACGAGGGGATAGGTTAGTCATCATTCAATTCAATTATAAACTTACTTATTCTACTACAATTATTATTCTCTCTGCTGTGTTCTTTATGGTCGACCTTGAAGAACGACATTGAAAAGCTTGAGTGAGTGAGTCCAAATGGTTGGTTACTATATTTAAAAATGATGCCCACCAACCACAAGGCAGGCCAGAGATGGTTTCAGGCAAGGGGCGGGTTTTTTTTGTTAAGTCAAGGTGTGTGTGCAAGGTCATCTGTTTCAGGTTTTTTACATTTTTTATTAGCTCTGATAAAAAAAAAAAAATACCTGTGTGCGTTATTTAAGGGGAAAACTTTCTTTTGGTAAATTGGAGGGCTACTGATTCCTCCAGACAAACTTAATCACCTCATCTTTACTCATGGGGAATCTGTTTCCTGACACATAGATATGGAGGATTCAACAGCCGTCCAAGTTACCAAAAAGCAGTTTTCCCCTTAATTTAATTAATTATAAAAACTTGGACACGACATGGAACCCAAAGTGGTAAGAGACCTGTTAAAAACTCATAAAGTCTTGATGTTTACAGAATGGAAATATAATTTATTTTTTTTTATTATTTTTTTTTTTTATGAAAGAAAACAAAAACTGCAATACCTGTAGCAGCTTGGTTACCAGTGGAGGTGGTCGGCACTTCCTGGATAGAACAACATTAATAAAAACACTGTTAATAATAGTTATGTTAGGCTCAGTGTAATGGTAACCTGAATGTACAGTAGAGCCACAATCAAATATCCACCGACACTTTCCTTCCATCGTAGTAAATAATTTGGTAATAAAGAACAACACGTGTATGTATATTTTCTAGCACCTCATGATAATAATAATTGAGGGGGTTGAGTTGACGAAAGGTGTTGTAGTATGATTATATTTTGGTATGATACTGGTTTATTTACAAGATGGAAGGAAAGTGTTGGTGGTTAATTGATTGTGGCTGTACATGCAAAGAACACACACACACACACACACACACATAGGTAGTTGTTATGCAGTATAGGTGTGTGGAGTGACCTTGGTGTTGTAGTGGTGTGGTTGCATCTTTGCCTCACTCACATACCTGTTCCTGGGCATTGGGTACATTACTCGTATAAAAATGAACATGAAAACACAATCAATATTTACAGTAATGCATAACAGGAAAGAGAGAGAGAGAGAGAGAGAGAGAGAGAGAGAGAGAGAGAGAGAGAGAGAGAGAGAGAGAGAGGGAGAGAGAGAATGATTAGTTATAGTTTTTATGTTTGTGTGTTTGTTTGTTTGTTTGAGGGATGTTTGTTATGTGTGTGTTTGTGGCTGTACGTAATGCATTTGATTATTATTATGTACCCAATATTCAGTCATCAAAAGGTGAGGTTGCTGCATATAAACTAACTATTTACTTACCTACCTACCTACCCAACTTTATACCTTACCTACCTACCCAACTTTATACCTTACCTACCTACCCAACTTTATACCTTACCTACCTACCTACCTTACCTACCTACCTACCTTACCTACCTACCCAACTTACCTACCTACCTTACCTACCTACCCAACTTACCTACCTACCCAACTTTATACATTGCATACCATTTGCATAATATCTATCTTACCTACCTACTTACCTTTTTATAAATACCTTACCTACTTACCTACCTACCTACCTACCTACCCACCCACCTTACCTACCTACCTACCCAACTTTAAAAGATTCATTGCATATCATTTGCATATCTATCTTCCCTACCTACAATCCTTTATATAAATACATATTTATCTACCTACCTTCCTAGGTATCCAATCACTCTTACTCACTCCTGCATACGAATTTTAAATCTATATAACAAGCGCTAAGTTATCATTGTTTGTGTGTCATAAAACAGAGTCGCCATTTCTTAACAAATCTTTACGAAATTTAGCACAGAAGTCCAGCTGATTTATCCCAGAATAATGCATGAACAATGAAATCTCTTGTCCGACCTTCCTCTTGGGTAATATCTCTTGTCAATTAAGGGGAGAAATCTCTTTTGATAAATAAGAAGGCTACCTCAATGTTACTAATATTTTATGTGACATAGTTTGGAGGACTTCAGTAGCGCTTCAATGTACAGCTACAATCAAATATCCACCAACACTTTCCATCCATCGTAGTAAATATCTTGGTAATAAAGAACAACACATGCATGTATGAATTTGCAGCACCTCATTATAATAATTGAGGGAGTTGAGTTGACATAAAGGTCTTGTTGTATGATTATATTTTTATATGATACTAATTTATTTGCACGATGGAAGGAAAGTGTCGGGTGGTTATTTGAGTGTGGCTGTACATCCGGTTCCACTGCTGTGAGGGCCATACATACAGATTATTATTTCATTATCATTCGTTTGGCTCAGCATACAAGCCTGCCAACTCCTATTCCCATCTCTCTCTTATTACTAGTGAGTGCTTCAGATGTGTGTCTCGGACCAAAGTTTGTGGTTCACACCTGGGAAAGGGAGCGCTGAAAACACTACAGTGGCTCTCACAGCAGCGGAGCCGGCTGTAGTGTACAGCCACAATCAAATAACCACCGACACTTTCCTTCCTTCGTGCAAATAAATCAGTATCATATCAAAATATAATCATACAACAACACCTTACGTCAACTCAACCCCCTCAATTATTATGATGAGGTGCTGCAAAATCATACACGTGTTGTTTTTTATTACCAAGATATTTACTACGATGGAAGGAAAATGTCGGTGGATATTTGATTGTGGCTGTACATCATGAGTTTCTCCCCTTTAGCCAGTGGAGCGTCCTCGCCTCTTCGGTTAGTAAACAATAACCAGGAAGGAGTTTTAATCAATGGGAGTGACAGTCGCTTTCTGTGTCACTGGCATTGGCATCTTCCTGACTTGGCAAGCATCCTTCTATAAAGACCCACGCATATGTGACACTTATTGTATTGTCTGCTTCAGTAATTCAGTCTCCTGGTGCTTTATAACTCCATACACCTTCATCATTATTATTATTATTATTATCATTATTATTATTTACGCGTTCGAACATTTTGGTCAAAGCTCTGATGTTTAAATTTTGGTTAAGGCATAGATGTTTAAATTTTGGTTAAGGCACTGATGTTTAAATATTGGTTAAGGCACTGATGTTTAAATTTTGGTTAAAGCACTGATTTTTAAATTGTCACCTCTTCAATTACTTCTATTTAATTAATCATTCAGGTTGAAATTGTGTTGAGCCGTACTGACATGGATAAGGACTCAGTGAGGTATATTAAGGTGGTAATTCTTTTTTGGTACATTGGGGTGCCATGATTCCTCCAAAGTATGCTAGGAAACAGGACCAGAAGAGCAAAAATAATAGTGTTCTGTTTTGTGGAATAGTTTGGAGAATTCAGTTGCTCCAGATTTACCAATACAAAACTTCCCCTTTAATCAACTGTGACCTCAAATTCAACACCAAATAATTATAAGGGGAGAACTTCTGTAGGAGATAGTACAGTGTTGGTTGGTACATCTGGAGCAACTGGGTCCTCCAAACTATTCCAAGCAACAGACCACCATTATTTTTTGCTTTTCTTGTTCTGTTTCTTGGCACATTTTGGAGGAATCAAGGCACTCCAACGTAACAAAAGTGAATTACCCCCTTAAGGGAAGCAACCTTTTGTGATTAATTTGGAGTCAATGTAGGCCTCCAAACTCAGCTATAAAACACATCCCTTTGTATAATTCCATATGGAGGGGTTTTGTTTCCTGGCATAGCTTGGAGGAATCAGTAGCCTTCCAATTTCCCATAATACGTTACTCCCCTTAATCTGGTCCTGTTTCCTTGAATACTTGGGAGGAATCAAAACGCTCCAATGTACACTCGCAATCCAAAATATGTATCCAGGCTTGCTTCGAATAGCCTGATCGAGTATTAAGCGAACTCAAGCAAATATGAAACAGGATAAGCGTTGTAATTGGTTCACTAGGATGTCAAATGTTTCGAAACTTCAACAACAAGACCTGGATACAAATTTTGGATTGCGAGTGTACTAAAAGTATACTATCCCCTTAAGGACCCTGCCTGTGATGTAGTCAGAAAATTTTGGAGGTTAGTGAGTCCTTCAGATATAGCCATGAAACACCACCTATATGGAAGGAGCTTGTTTCGTGGCATAGTCAGGAGGAATCAAAAGCATCCAATTCTCATAATACACGTTCACAGGGTCCTTGATTAATAGAAAACTGGAGGGCTACTTACTGATTCTCCCAAAACTAGATAAGTCACGAAGCAGATCCCACATAAGTAAGATTGATGTTGTCTGATATCTAGCATTTTTTTTTTTTTTTTTTTTTTTTTTTTTTTTTAAATCAGTAGTCTTCTTATTTAACCAAAAAGTGGTTTTACCTTTTACTGCAGTGGAGGAAAAACACGAATTACTTACAAGTTTATATAAATAGAGCCAGTTTAGGTACAGAAGAAAAAACAGGTATATATATAGTCACCACTCATCGTCTGAAAATAAATATAGATTGATCACATCTTGACTATGATGCCCTGTTTTGTTACCTACCCAAGAAGGAAACACACACACACACAAATACACAAATACACACACACACACGATTGAACGCACAAATCAATGGCATAAATTAAACACACACACACACACACACACACACACAGGTAGTTGTAATGCAGTTAAGGTGTACCGACTGACCTTGCTTCTTTGCATAGCTTATCCTTGCCTAACATTCCTTTAGTTAGACCCTTGGTATGTACAGCCACAATCCAAAATATGTATCCAGGCTTGCTTCGAATAGCCTGATAGAGTATTAAGCGAGTTCAGGCAAATATAAAACAGGATAACCGTTGTAATTGGTTCACTACTATGTCAAATGATTCGAAACTTCAACAAGATTATATTTTGATATGATACTGATTTATTTGCACGATGGAAGGAAAGTGTCGGTGGTTATTTGATTGTGGCTGTACATACATCTTAGTAAGGCCAAATTTTAACTTACAACGTAGTATTTTTCTACCCTGTTCAATTATCTGACTCATTCTGTATTGTTTCCATCATGTGTCCCCACCATACACTTCATTGTAATACCCTCACTCCTCCAACACTCTCACTCACTTGACGCTTAGTAACCAACACTTGTCTTCACACTCTCCAACACTCAATCACCCGACGCTCAGTAACCAACACTCACAACCAAACCACATCTCTCACTCTCCCTTTACACTCACCCTTCAACACTCACTCACCCTTCACACTCCTCCAACACTCTCATTCACCCTTTACACTCCTCCAACACTCTCACTCACCCTTTACACTCCTCCAACACTCTCACTCACCCTTCACACTCTTCCAACACTCTCACTCACCCTTCACACCCTCCAACACTCTCACTCACCCGACACTCAGTAACCAACACTAACCTTCACACCCAAACCACATAAAAATTATCTCAAACAGGTTTTCATTACTTTCCCTTTCTCATCTTATCAAGCCATATGTTCTACTTACGTACAGCCACAGTCAAATATCTACCCACACTTTCCTTCCATCGTAGTAAATACTGTATCTTGGTAATAAAGAACAACACGTGTATGTATGATTTTGCAGCACCTCATAATAATAATTGAGGGGATTAAGTTGACGTAAGGTGTTGTTGTATGATTATATTTTGATATGATACTGACTGTCGTAAATATCTTGGTAACAAAGAACAACACCTGTATGATTTTGCAGCACCTCATAATAATAATTGAGGGGATTAAGGTGTTGTTGTATGATTATATTTTGATATGATACTGATTTATTTGCACGATGGAAGTAAAGTGTCGTTGGTTATTTGATTGTGGCTGTACTGTAGTTCATTCATCACCTCACTTTTAGTTTCAGATTATGTGTTCAATTCTGTTTGATTATTATTTGTTTGTTGGATGATTGGTTAGTGAACAATATAACTATAAAATTATGCAACGGATTTTTTGTGATCAAATATTACAGAATGATTGAGCATTATGAAACCAAGAAGTCAATATATGTATGGTAGAGTCAGGTTAGAAATCAAAATCAGGAATAGACTTTTTTTTTTTTTTTTTTTTTTTTTTAAGAATATATTCGCCTTTTGTCTAGGTACTGTACTATTGGTCACAGGAATTGGTACACACGCTGTTGTTGTTTTGGAGGGTTTACAACATATAGAAAATATAAGACTACGTAGATACAATACAACATTATTATTATTAGGTTTGTTGTTTTGTAATGTAAGACTACGTAACTGCAATACAACATTATTATTATTAGGTTTGTTGTTTTGTAATGTAAGACTACGTAACTGCAATACAACATTATTATTATTAGGTTTGTTGTTTTGTAATATAAGACTACGTAACTGCATTACAACATTATTATTATTATTAGGTTTGTTGTTTTGTAATGTAAGACTACGTAACTGCAATACAACATTATTATTATTAGGTTTGTTGTTTTGTAATGTAAGACTACGTAACTGCAATACAACATTATTATTATTAGGTTTGTTGTTTTGTAATGTAAGACTACGTAACTGCAATACAACATTATTATTATTAGGTTTGTTGTTTTGTAATGTAAGACTACGTAACTGCAATACAACATTATTATTATTAGGTTTGTTGTTTTGTAATGTAAGACTACGTAACTGCAATACAACATTATTATTATTAGGTTTGTTGTTTTGTAATGTAAGACTACGTGTGTTATTCTATGGGAGTTGAGATGGTAAATAAAACTAATGTATGTATGTATGTAAAGTGTACCAATTGCTCTGACGTTGTTGTTTAATATTATGTACAGTTGAGCAAGTAGAAAATGCAAGAAGAAAAATTGGGCTGTATATGTCAACACCTGGCATGCAGTTCTTTGTAGTATAATCCCTCGTATATTTATGAATGATTAACTGAGAATCCAAAGCCAACAATGTAAGGTAGAACGTGATTGGCTGAACTTTGAGTGGTGGTGGTGGTGAAGATGTTGACATATACAACCAACGTAGCTTCACGTAATATTCTCGGGGCTTCGTAGGAGTCACAAACTACTCACACCCTATTATACACAGCCCCGAGGTTGAGGTGTAAAAACATATAAGCAAACAGGTAAACAAACATGAGTAAAACCCTTGCCTTCCTCAAACTCCATCTGCGAAGGTAAGAGAGAGAGAGAGAGAGAGAGAGAGAGAGAGAGAGAGAGAGAGAGAGAGAGAGAGAGAGAGAGAGAGAGAGAGAGAGAGAAGAGGGGGGTGGAAGAGGATTTTTTTTTTTTTTTTTTTTTTTTTAAGGTGGAAGAGGCTGAATACGCCAGAGTGATTGCGTCTGCTTCTTTTATCATCCGTATTGTATTTTTTCTCTATTATATTATGTACCCAAGGTCTGATCCAAAGAGGGTGAGGTTGGTGCACTCCTCAGCTGCATATTAATTAACTACTTTCATACCTCCCTACCCTTCTTCATACCCTGCTTAGTTAAGGGGGGTGCAGGAGTAGGGGACAGGGTTGGGGGGTGCGGGAATAGGGGGACAGGCTTGGGGGGGGTTTGGGGGGTGCGGGAATAGGGGGACAGGCTTGGGGGGGGGGTTGGGGGGTGCGGGAATAGGGGGACAGGCTTGGGGGGGGGTTGGGGGGTGCGGGAATAGGGGGACAGGCTTGAGGGGGGGGGGGTTGGGGGGTGCGGGAATAGGGGGACAGGCTTGGGGGAGGTTTGGGGGGTGCGGGAATAGGGGGACAGGCTTGGGGTGGGTAGAAAGCCTGTCCCCTATTCCCGCACCCCCCTAACCCCCCCCCCTAAGCCTGACACCTACTCCCGACCCCCCCAAAAACCCCCGCACCCCTCCAATCCTATCCCCCTATTCCAACACCCCCTTAAAGACCCTATGATCGTGTATGTATGAGACTTGGTGGCTTCTGATTCCTCCTGTCTATGCCACGAAACAAGCTCCTTCCATATAGGTGTGTGTGTGTGTGTTTCGTGGCGACACTTGAAGGACTCGTTTACCTTCAATTTTCTGACTACATCACATAGTCCCTTAAGGTGGTATATAATTCGTTTTTGGTACATTGGAGTGCCTTGATTCCTCCAAAGTATGCTAGGAAACAGCTTGGACCAGAAGAGTAAAAATAATAGTGTTCTTCTGTTGCTTGGAATAGTTTGGAGGATTCAGTTGCTCCAGATTTACCAACACAAAACTTCCCCCTTAAGGACCCCCGTGATGAAGTCAGAAATTGGAGGTTAGCGAGTCCTTCAAACATTGCCACGAAACACACACACACCTCTATTGAAGGAGCTTGTTTCGTGGCATAGTCAGGAGGAATCAGAAGCCACCAAGTTTCATACACGATCACAGGGTCCATAATATCTATCAACCTTTTGGCACTGCATATCATTAGTTTAACTACCTACCTACTAGCCTTACTGCTTAATTAAGGGGGAATTTCTTTTTGGTACATTGGAGTGCCTTGATTCCTCCAAAGTATGCCAGGAAACAAACCCAGATGAAGAAAAATAATGGTATCCTGTTGCCTGGAATAGTTTGGAGGAATCAGTTTTAGGAACCTTCTAGCATGATTGATTAACTATTTAACCATTAACCTACCTACCTACTTTTCTTATCTACCTACCTTCCTTATCTACCTACCTTATCTATCTTTCTACCTACCTTCCTTATCTACCTACCTACCTTCCTTATCTATCTACATTCCTTACCTACCTTCTATACCTACCTACCTTCCTTATCTACCTTCTATACCTACCTAATCTACCTACCTATCTACCTTCATTCCTTACCTACCTTCTATACCTACCTACCTACCTACCTTCCTTACAGAGCTGTCTATCAACCCACCTACCATTCTTTTCTATTTATCCACACCTACTCACTCACTCCTGCTGGCGAATAAATAATAAACCAGGAAGCAGTTACAAACAATGGGCAAGATTGCTTTCTGTGTCACTGACTGGCATCTTGCCCACTTGGCAGACATCCATGCAGGTAGCCAACTGGGGTAGGGGGTTACGCATACTTCCCCAATATCCCTGCTCGTCGTAAAAAGCTACTAATAGGGGCTTGCGCTTCTCGAACTGTCCCTTTTTTTTTTTATATATGTTTCCTTTTGTGCTTACTGTCCAACCTCTCAATCACCTTCTTCCTCGGGTGCCATATGACCTAGCTGGTGCGGCGTTTAATATCAATCAATCAATCAATAAATTTATCCGTGCAGGTATAAAGACCCACGTACTGTACACTCGCAATCCAAAATTTGTATCCAGGTCTTGTTGTTGAAGTTTTGAATCATTTGACATACTAGTGAACCAATTACAACGCTTATCCTGTTTCATATTTGCTTAATACTCGATCAGGCTATTCAAAGCAAGCCTGGATACATATTTAATCACTAATATATTTTTGAATGCTATATTCAGGTATGGACGGAAGAGGATTTGAAGCTCGTTGACCTCCTGGTCAGAAATTATGTATCACGAGTGTATTGTAACATACAAGGATCATCTTAAGGAAATTTTTATCCTCTTGACAAAGACACTACAATCCTTTGTGATTTTACCAGCACACATCCCGGATCCTTCCTTCCTGTCTCGTGTCCCAGTATTGCCTGCAGTGATGTGAGCAATACTTTAAGGGTTTTGGCGCCTCTTCGGCCCCAACCACTCCTCTTCAGTTCTTCTACTGTCCCTCTTTTCATTTTATTTCCTTCTTGCTTGCTGTCACACCTCTCTATTACCTTTCTCTGGCGTTATATGACCTCGCTGTTGCGGCGCCTAATATCAATCAATCCTGTCTCGTGTCGACGTGCAATTTTCAATCAGTTTTATACTTTAACGCATCCCGAAATTAAGTCTACACTAAGGAGCCTAAAATCTCGTTACCTCTGACCCGATATGGATAGTCAAATACATAGTTGTGTGAAGATTTGTACAGCCACAATCAAATATCCACCGACACTTTCCTTCCATCGTAGTCAATATCTTGGTAATAAAGAACAACACGTGTATGATTTTGCAGCACCTCATAATAATAATTGAGGGGGTTGAGTTGACGTAAGGTGTTGTATGATAATATTTTTATATGATACTGATTTATTTGCACGATGAAAGGAAAGTGTCGGTGGTTATTTGATTGTGGCTGTACAAACCTCATGTCACAGTGATAAAGTACTGTAAATTATCAAACAAAGTCACCGTGAGCAAATTTTGACATACGGTACCCTGTATGTGAGCACTTCGAAACAGTCCATATCGACCTCGTTGGACCAGTACCACCATCAGTACTCCATGGACAGTCTTATTATTCCTCTCCAAATCAGTATCTCTTAATTAAGGACCCTGTAATCGTGTATGAGACTTGGTGGCTTCTGATTCCTCCTGATTATACCACGAAACATGCTCCTTCCTTATAGGTGATATTTCGTGGCAAGGTTTGAAGGACTCATTTATCTTCAAATTTCTGACTACATCACAGGGTCGTTAACTTGTATCGACAGGGCCACGCGATTGATAGATATTATCGCAATTACAGTTGCTGCCGCATTCCTGTATATATGAGTGTGTATAATTATGAGGTTAGGTTAGGTTAGGTTAGGTTTGATTTGGTTTGGTTAAGTTAGGTTAGGTTAGGTTAGGTTTGGTTTGGTTTGGTTTGGTTTGGTTACGTTAAGTTAGATTAGGTTTGATTTGGTTTGATTTGGTTTGGTTAAGTTAGGTTAAGTTAGATTAGGTTTGGTTAAGTTAGGTTAAGTTAGGTTAGGTTAGGTTTGGTTTGATTTGGTTTGGTTTGGTTACGTTAGGTTAGATTAGGTTTGATTTGGTTTGGTTTGGTTACGTTAGGTATATGAGATTCGCTTTAGGGTGCCATTATACCTGGTAACTAACTGGGATGTGTAGTTCGAATCTTATCTCTATTTCCTACTTCCTTCTTGCTTGCTGTCACACCTCTCTGTCACCTTTTTCTGACGCTACAATTTATGACCTCACTGTTGCGGCGCCTAATATCAATCACTCAATCAATCAATTATCTCTACTTCATATTTTTGTCTATTTCATATGCTCGGAATTATACATACATAAATAATATTGGTGACCAGGAGAGATATGACAGAGGCAGCAAATATATTAAACATTATTAAAAAAACGAAGAGAACTAATATCCTGGATTTAGTTAGAAGATTGACGAATTTCAAAGGGATATTAAAATAATGAAGATGACACACACAAAGGTAGGTATAGAGGTGGGTAGGTAAGGAGGTGAATAGGTAGGGAGGTAGGTCGGGAAGTGAATAGATGGATAGGTATGGAGGTAGGTAGGGAGGTGGATAGATGGATAGGTAGGGAGGGATAGAGGTGGATAGGTAGATAGGTAAGGAGGTGGATAGGTAAGGAGGTGAATAGGTAGATAGGTAAGGAGGTGAATAGGTAGATAGGTAAGGAGGTAGATAGGTGGATAGGTAGATAGGTAAGGAGGTGAATAGGTAGATAGGTAAGGAGGTGAATAGGTAGATAGGTAAGGAGGTGAATAGGTAGATAGGTAAGGAGGTAGATAGGTAGATAGGTAAGGAAGTAGATAGGTAGATAGGTAGGGAGGTGGATAGGTAGATAGGTAAGGAGGTGGATAGGTAGATAGGTAAGGAGGTAGATAGGTAGGGAGGTAGATAGGTAAGGAGGTAGATAGGTAAGGAGGTAGATAGGTAGGGAGGTGGATAGGTAGGGAGGTGGATAGGTAGGGAGGTAGATAGGTAAGGAGGTGAATAGGTAGATAGGTAAGGAGGTAGATAGGTAAGGAGGTAGATAGGTACGGAGGTAGTGAATAGGTTTAAATGATAAAACTGGAGTGCCTTAATGAGAAAAAATAGTGTTGTCCTGAGATATGCTAATGGAAAGGTGATGATGAAGTTAATGATGTAGTTAGATTTGCAGGAATTATGAAGTAAATATAAAAAAAGACAGGATAATGGGAATTTTTAAACCCAATAAGCAAAAAAATCATAAAAAGGTTGAGAGAAATTTTTCAACTCAATATTCTTTTTTGGTACATTGGAGTGCCTTGATTCCTTTAAAGTATGCTAGGAAACAGGACCAGAAAAAAGCAAAAATAATGGTGTTCTGTTGCTTGGAATAGTTTGGAGGATTCAGTTGCTCCATGGGATTTACCAACACAAAACTTCCCCCTTAATTAATAATATTTATAAAGTGAAGTGTTGTTAAATATATGTGGGACAGTTGCAAAAAGATGTATTCTCCTGCATTTATATTTCCTTCCTGCTTGCTGTCACACCACCTCTCTATCACCTTTCTCTGGCGCTATATGACCTCGTTGTTGCGGCGCCTAATATCAATCAATCAATCAATATTTTCCTACACAACAGTCAGCAGCAGAAATTCGTCCCTCTCAAATCTAGTGAGGGGAACTTGGTGATCTGGTAACATTGCATCAGAGTTGACAAATAAGGTTTAAATTTGGCTAATATTAAAGGTTATTTAGTCATTTAAACCATACAGTGTTACCAGATCACCACCAGGCTCTTCCTTCTCCCACGAGCTGAACGGGACGAATTTCAGCAGCAGACTGTACAGCCACAATCAAATATCCACCGACACTTTCCTTCCATCGTAGTAAATATCTTGGTAATAAAGAACATCACGTGTATGAGTTTGCAGCACCTCATAGTAATAATTGAGGGGGTTGAGTTGACATAAGGTGTTGTATGATTATATTTTGATATGATACTGATTTATTTGCACGATGGAAGGAAAGTGTTGGTTTTTATTTGATTGTGGCTGTACATGTGAATCTTAAAGTCTGTTGGTGTCTGTCTGTGTATATATGTAACTAGAAACTATCATTATTACTCAGTTAGTGATTTATAACATGAATATTGAATTTTAACACAGTTTAAGGGGATAGTATACTTTTGATAGACTGGAGTGCCTTGATTCCTCCAAAGTATGCCAGGAAACAGGACCAGAAGAGCGAAAATAATGGTGGTCTGTTGCTTGGAATAGTTTGGAGGATTCAGTTGCTCCAGATTTACCAACACAAAACTTCCCCCTTAAGATTGTTAGTTGTAAAAATAATAATAATAATATGCTTCTTTCAGGTTCATCTTTGTTGTCCTATGTGTATATTTATGTATATATATATGTGTATATTTATGTATATATATATGTTTGTTGTCCTGTATGTATCTTTATCATACATCCGTTTCTCTATATTTCTCATACAAGCATTCTCTCTCTCTCTCTCTCTCTCTCTCTCTCTCTCTCTCTCTCTCTCTCTCTCCTCTCTCAACTATTTATCATACATAGAACAAACAACAACAACATTTTCTCTCTCTCTCTCACACACACACACACACACACACACACACACACACACACACACATACATAAACAAATGAACAGGATATCAGACAAGTTTTTATACTTTTAGACCATGTGATGGAAGCAAGGGCGTCATTGATCTAGATGAGATAGACAGATAAATTGAGAGAGAGAGAGAGAGAGAGAGAGAGAGAGAGAGAGAGAGAGAGAGAGAGAGAGAGAGAGAGAGAGAGAGAGAGAGAGAGAGAGAGAGAGAGAGAAAAAAAAAAAAATTGAATGAGAGAGAGAGAGAGAGAGAGAGAGAGAGAGAGAGAGAGAGAGAGGATCATATATTTGTATAACTGAGTGTGCATGATATTTAGAAAAGACAGGAAGAGGAGTAAATATGTGTGTGTGTGTGTGTGTGTGTGTGTGTGTCAATTTCCTGTTCGTTTATCTATGTAGGCCTAAGAGGAAATAATTATAATAGAATGTAAGCATAAGTATGCATTTGTACGTGTGGTGTATGCTCGTGTGTAGGCTGGTCCAGTTCTGTGTGTGTGTGTGTGTGTGTGTGTGTGGTGCTGAAAATTCATAGATGTGGTATTGAATATTAATGCCTGTATGTATGTGTGTGTGTGTATGTGTGTGTGTGTGTGTGTGTGTGTGTGTGTGTATGTGGTGTGTGGTGCTGAAATTTATAGATACGTATATGTAGTGTTAAACATTAATGCTTGTAGATAATTATGTGACTAAGTGTTGTTTTTTCTTGAGAAGACTGAGAGTACTGGTTAACTCTTGCAGTGTGTGTGTGTCGTGTGCGTGTGTGTGTGTGTGTGTGTGTGTGTCGTGTTCCAGAGTTAACCAGTTGTGTATATGAAGACTGAGAGTATTGGTTAACTCTTGCAGTGTGTGTGTGTGTGTGCGTGTGTGTGTGTGTGTGTGTGTGTGTTCCAGAGTTAACCAGTTGTGTATATAAAGACTGAAAGTATTGGTTAACTCTCATACATTAGAGAGTTGGGCAGAAAAGAGTTGAGAACGAATAATAGCTTGGCAAGTGTTGTATGCTGTCCTGAGGGTATAGGAAGCAAACACTGAGAGAGTTCAGAAAAGAAATTAGTTCAGAAGAGAAATGCCCAGTGTAATAGCGATAGAAGAGAAGGATGCAACTTGGCTACGAAAAGAAAGAAGTTGTATAGTGAATCGGAAGAAGGGAAAATTTGAAGAGACGAAGAAAAAGGCCTTTGATTCCACCTTGTCACGAGTGTTGCAAAGTTCAGGAAAAACTATTCACTCCTAACTTTTTTTTTTTTTTTTTTTTTTTTGAGGCAGTTTTAACAAGAGAGGAAATAATTATGATCTCTCTTTAAGGGGCGCGGGAGTAGGGGGACAGGCTTGAGGGAGCGGGGGGGGGTTGGGGGGGTCCGGGAATAGGGGGACAGACAGGCTTGGGGTGGGTAGAAAGCCTGTCCCTTATTCCTGCACCCCCTTAACCCCCCCCCAAGCCTGTCCCCCTACTCCCGCACCCCCCAAAACCCCTCAAGCCTATCCCCTACTCCCGCACCCCTCTAAACCTCCCCCCCTCCTCAAGCCTGTCCTCCTATTCCTGCACCCCCTTAAGATCTCTCTAAGTATGATTAAAATATTATTGTTGTCTGTATAGGCCTATGTAGTGTTGTTGAATATTATTGTTTGTCTGTATGTGATGCTCAATATCTCTGTCTGTTTATGTATGTGTTGAGTATTATTGTCTGTATGTCTGTGTGTAGGGTTGAATATCAATGTCTGTCTTTGTATGTGTGTGTGGGTTGAATATTATTGTCTGTATGTATGTGTGGTTGAATATTATTGTTTGTCTGTATGTGGTGTTCAATATCTCTGTCTGTTTATGTGTGGTGTTGAATATTATTGTCTGTATGTGTGTGTGTGGGGTTGAATATCTTTGTCTGTATGTCTGTGTGTGTGGGGTTGAATATCATTGTCTGTATGTCTGTGTGTGTGGGTTGAATATTATTGTCTGTATGTGTGTGTGTGTTGGGGTTGAATAATATTGTCTGTATGTGTGTGTGTGGGGTTGAATATTATTGTCTGTATGTGTGTGTGTGTGTTGGGGTTGA
>JAWQEG010000937.1:0-31673 GCA_033782935.1 Petrolisthes cinctipes | reverse complement strand
TGCAAGATGAGTGTTAATGTTTTAGGAATTATACTATAGCACAAATGATGGGGTGAGCACTTGGTGGTGTCAGGGTAATAATTACTGTATGCACATTAGTAGTGAAAGAGTTGTGGTACAGTAGTAACGTGGGTATCAGAAGTGTATGAAAAACAGTAGATGTGCTTATAGTATTATTTAAGTGTTTTACCATATGTCTATCTTTTATTTAATGTATTTATTTCCTGTATCTTTTCACTCAAGAGAGATCAAGAAGCTACATACAGAACATATGAACATCTTACCTATGTACTTGCTTCAGAAATATACATCCCCCCGTAATGGTAAATTGTTAATGCAGTGATCCTCCCCTACAGGTTTTGGTGACATGGCCGTGAGTAACGCAATTGGGAGCAACGTATTCGACATCTTGCTGTGTCTCGGCCTGCCCTGGTTCATCAAGACGGCCATCACTGAACCAGGCTCTGTGATTCCTGTTGAGAGTAGAGGTAAATAGAAAATCGTACTCTATGATGCCTTTTGAGAGTAGAGGTAAAGAGAGAAAGTCTATTATGAAGTGACTGAAAATGAGTAGGGTGACTAGAGACTGAGAGCATATGGAATAAAAAGAGTGGCGTAGAAAAAAACTAAAAGAGAGTTGTGTTGGGTGAAAGTTATAGAAAGCAAGAAGCATTGATTAACTTAACTTTATGGTTGATTCTGTCTGTGTGTATGCCTTTCTCCCTTGGGTTGCATTATTTTCCATTTCTCTGGAAGAATAGTAGGTATGGCAGTGGCATGAATATGAGAAATTGAGAGTAACAGCAGTAGAGATATAAATGCTAAGAATTGTATGTATAGTCTGAAGAATTGACAATGAAATATACTGAAATATGTTAAATGTATGATATGAGTAAGTCATATTAAAAGATATTATAGGTAAGTGTTCTGAGATAGTACTGTACATGTGAAAAAAATTGGATAATACAAGAATGGTGAAAAAGGCATATGAGAGTGATTTTGAAGGGCAGAGAAAAAAATGTCTGCCAAAAATTAATCAAGTAGACTTACAGTATAAAGATAAATAGAGAAACTTTTCCCATACCTCCCAGGCATTTCACTTACATTCTTTTTATATGGAGCATGTTACTACTGCATGCTAAAGGGACATAATTATATTGTTTGCCTTTTAAACTAAGACTACCTCGGGGCTGCTCAGTCAGACAACTTGAGGAACAACAACAACAACTAAGACTACTGTACCTCTATAATATTTTAAGTAATTTTCCCACAGGCCTGACGTACTCCACCATCTCTCTGTTCTCCACCGTCATCTTCCTGATCGTAGCGACACACCTGAACGGCTGGAAGTTGGACAAGAAATATGGGATTATCTTACTCATCTGGTACCTTATTTTCATGATCTTTGCCAGTCTCTACGAACTGAATGTGTTCGGCTATCTCAACCCACCAGAGTGTCCCAGCCCCTACTAAGTTTTACAGTGGTAAGGAAAGAGATATGGAGAGTGTCACATGTTCTTTAATATTGATGTGAGAGTTTTTAACCAAAGATTCACAGCACTTAATGAGTTTTTTGGGGGGAAGTAAGAAATCTGTTAAATGGAATGTGTAATAATTTGTACATTGTAATGCTAGTACGTGATTTATTTATTATTTCCAGAGTGGCCAATCCTCATCTGAATTTTGAGCCATGAGAGAGGAGGAGAGTGAGGAATGAATGGGGATTTTAATTAAGACCATGGCAGGTTCTATAGTTCTGGCCGGTGATGTGAATATTTTATCTACTCTATATTTTCTCTTATCCCCTTCTGAATTTTCAAGGTGTGAGGTAAATGTGCAGAGAACAGGGGGTTGTACCTTGGGGAAAGCATAGGGATGTGTAAAGGATGTGAAAAAAGAATGTGAGCTAGGTTTCTCTTCGGTCACGTTGGTGTCATGGGAATGTGATGAAGGCTTTACAAAATTAAATATAGTTTCAGAAGGGTTAATTATTAGTGGAAACAATTTTAGAATGTGTGTGACTTTTATTAATTGATACAGTATTACTATGTGGCATTTTGTGAAGTAGATTTTATTAATATACCTGTACAGTAAAATAATGTTGTTTATGCAGAAAATATTTAACTTTGCAAAAACTTGTGGATTAATATACTGTATATGTATATTAATGCAATACTAGATGCAGGTAAAATATTAAGATACAGTATTTTTATGAGTCTGCAGTCACAAGCAATAAGTAATTTACACTTCCAGCCTTCAATATGTTTTTATCATATTAAACAACTTCATCAGGTCAAACCTTCCATTTCTAGAACTCTCGACGCCTCCTTTTTCATCATAAGTACTAAACTTAAACTATAACTCTAGGAGGGAATGTTGTAGACCATTTACTTGTGACTGTACTAGTATATTAATTATTTTAGGTAATTATGATAAAATGGAACTCAAGAGATGTCATTTGGAGTTTTGTGATGCATACGTTGAGAATGACTCGGATGTGTAATATTTCACCAAACATACATATACATTTGAGGATACTGTACATCCTTCATCAGTAATATTTCAGAACTCTTTAATAGAAGTAACGAGGACAAGCTATAAGTGTTTACAAATACATAATCCTTCTTTTAACCATGACAAGGGTAATGCTTTCATTCCAGTTCAATGAAGAATTTTCTGTTTTGAATGAAATATTTTATGCTTGCCCTGTTTATTGCATATTTTTTGCACTTTGCCCTGTTTATTGCCACAGAAGAAATTCAGATTGATTACTGTAGTCAAATCAAAGTGTAACAAAATACTCTGACTCATTTGTATGGCTTTATGTGGTTGGAACCATAATATGATAAAATAAGGAAACATGTTAGCCAAGCTTCATTGCTGACTGAGTTTGGAGGCTGAGAATATCTTTATTGGTCTCCAGCTGCTTCATGTTTACCAGAACTGTTCACTGACCAACCACTACCCATATACTATACTGTATTCTGATGTAGCAAGTTAAGGGTGTTAGTGTTGGGTTGAATAGTGTTGCTGAAATGTGATTGGTGTAATAACTTCACCTCATAGCCCTAATTGGTGTTGGGATTCAATGCACTGTGTTAACTAGATACATTTTTATCATTATTATTATTATTATTATTATTATTATTGTAATTTACAATGGTAATACTGTACATGTGCACATCATATCCCATAATTTGAGGGTCTGCACACTGGAGGACTTTAAGATAGAGCTGACATTAATAGTAACTCATGTCAGCTCTTTAACTACAGAGGAAATCAGGAATTTTGGTATTTATGTGTGCTGCAACTTTACTCAATTTTCATAAAGACCCCAAATATTTGAGCCCTCCCATATACTGTATAGTGTCCAACTGTTCAGAATTTCTGTATTTTGTGCACTTAATGGAATTATGAAAGTGAATACTTTGAACAATTTAAATGTTTATAACTTACCAGAAGAATGAAGCACAAAATTAGATATACAGTATGTACAGTACCGTACTGCAAACAGTACTGTATGTGTCACCTGTGTACAAAAGGGCTCATTTTTTAGTAAGACAACAGGTTTCTGGAAGAATGTCTTCCAGAAAGAATGGCTAAACTTAAAGTTAGTAGTTAGAGGAAATAATAGGGTAACAATGTTCAGTGGTTGCATGAATTAAGGTCAGTAGCAAATATATAATTTATATATTATCAGCAACTGTACAGAAGTTGTTTGCCATTTTATTAGCCTTGCAGAACTCTGTAGTTTGGTGGAAAAATGTTTCAACCTTAACAGTACATCCTTTGTAAAGTTGGTACACCTCTGATCAGATACCTTACTAGTAGTTCCTGACGTTTGTATGTACATATATGTGTTTCTTTTACATTTTGACGTGAATTTTGAAATCCAAAAGCTTCCATATCTTTTCCTGTGTCAGCACACTGGACATTGTGTGGTTAGATGGCCGTATTTACCATCCATGTACTGATAGCCATATACTACTCTACAATATTAGAGTATTATTATTATTACTCAACCACAGTCATTTTGAGGGACATAATATTACTGTACTGACAATGTGTGGATGCTTCTGATTCCTCCATATTATGTCAGGAAACAAACCACCTGCCACAGAGATAAATTGCTTCATCTCATAGTTTGGAGAAGTCTGTAGTCTACATTTGGCCAACAGAATATTGGTCTCCTTAACTGCTGATACACAGACAGACAGACCGACAGCAGGATGACTAGTTCCATTCATACACGTTGCTGCTTCAGTGTGCTTAGTCCTCTTGTAGTGAAAACCTTGGATATAGAACACAAGATTACAGTACAGTTTGTCAGAGAAAATTCCAAGTGCTACACCCACCTGCAAAAGTGAATTAACCTTGTGTGGGTGAAACAAGCTTTAGAACTAATTAATACACACCGATGTTACCCTCAGCTTAATATAATAGTACACACAGATGTTACCCTCAGCTTAATATAATCAGTTACTGGCCAAAATGGGAGTATTTAAGTGCATCCTTGGGCATAGGGTTGAGTACCATTTAACTACAACCTACTGGGACCTGGTGAACAGTCATGGAGGAATTAATGGTACTTAACAATTAGAATGAGAGAATTTGAGTTCGTCTGCACCTCTTTTGCCGGGCATTTAAATGTGTGGGGGGGATGTGGCACTTTGAATATATTCTCCACTTATACCATAATACTGTACAGTACTGTAGGCTACTGACAGAAATGTTATCACCTTTGTATTGGTAGTTTTGTAATACTGTGAAGAGTACTATAGCTTTTTGTAACCACCAACACCAACACTACCAGCTGCTTCCAAGAAATTCTTCCTAGTCTCCCTCCACACATAAGAGGGAGTCTCTTAAATATTTGCCTTTTCAAGATAAATAATTAAAATAATTATGATATTAGGCTGCATAGCAAGTGGAGAATAGGATAGTCCTAGAATGAGCATCATGATGTAAAGAATAATGGCATTCTACTTAATCTTGAGCAAATTATAATTTTAGGATAATATTAACAGCTTGTCAGTCAAAGAGGTATGGTAGTGCAGTATGGAATTATGATTTATAATCTACTATACATGATGAAAACTATACTAAGAGTGTAGAGTGCAGGAGGGAAGTTGTAGACAGAGTGCTGAGAGTTGTAAAGCACTACAAGCAATTTTCTTTATTCAGAAAGTTACTTCATTGTACTGTACATGTACAATACTGTATTTATGTAGTCAGTTCAGAGGTTACAACAACAAGAGTGATAAAACAAACACCAGCACTAATACTGGTATGAACATCTTTGAAATGTTTCATAGCATTCTCTGCATTGTGTTATCACTAAGAAGATATGCATTCAGTAATTGTTATCATGTGATTTTTTATTGACCATTATAGTGTAGAGGTTGCTCATAGATTACAGTCACACAGTATACAATGCATAGTTATATATTGATGAAATCACGCTATACGATACACCTAATTTTAATTAAATTTTTATTTATTTTTGTATGTAAATTACTCCATGTTATCATTATCAGATGGACTATAATTATATTACAATGGGCTTAAATTGTGCAAGGAGCAAAGCAAACTGGCCATTCTATAGGTTTTACATTCAGTACTCACCAATATATATCTAAGACTACCATTATGAAGCATACAGATGTTGTGTTGATGTTGACTTGTTTAGAGTTGATGAGCAGCTTGAGTTTGGGTGAGTTCTACCCAGTGTCACATGCTCTTACAAAGACATTAATTTACTCTTAGCTTTTGAGAACAACATAAGCCACAGCCATTTAATTAAGTAGTCAGGAACAATGGCTAATTTATCCCAAGTATCAACATTTCCTTCCAACCTGTTGTATGTGGGTCAGCATTTGTACTGATCATTTGTCAAGTTAGCTTAGCCACAGCCAATGACTCTCGATATATTAACATCACGTACTATTGTTACATCGTTAACTCTCGTCAGCCAATTTGTAATGTACAAGACTCGGGTTATATAGTAGAGTTAGATCTCGACGGTGCCAGTTGATTGCCTATATAGTCTGTCAAACATATACCAAGTCTGCTTCAGTTGCTGTTTTTCATGTAATGTTTGTAGTGAATATTACAGTAGTAGTCCAGTTATCCAAGTGTTGTTGGATGGTGCGACAAGAGTTAATTAAAGCAAAATGGAGAAATGATTGAAGAGTCTAATTAAGAATTCATGAGAACCAAAGTAAAAAGTAGTAAATCATACAGTATAGAGAAAGACTTAATTGTCCGTGTTATTTATGCCTTTCTTCACTCAAAGCATAGGAATTAAAGTGCAGTATTTTCCTTGTCTCAGTGATATGTGAGAATAAGGGTAATGTTGTTGTATTACAAGCTAATTAATTAGTGCTATCAGTAATATCCATTGTTAGTAAAGAAATACAGTATATTTAAATTTCCTTTTTTTGTGAGCTATCTCATATACAGATAGTGAGTACATTGTAAGCAGTTGAAAAGGAAAGTAGTGATGATTCTGTGATTGAATACTTATTAAAGTTCTTTGCTCTATGAAATTGAGTCTAGCGTAGATTTAATTCTCATTTATATTCATACAGTATGTTATAATGAAAATAGGATATAAGGTAAGGAAAATAGGATGATGTTTCTGTAGCTTCCTTTTTGTTTTTAACATGAGCTCACTTAGCCTTATGCATCCTGAACCAGACTCAACAGTTTCCTTCCAAAGCTTATTACAAACCTTTATTTTATCTGACACCTGACCAATCTCTTGCCTATCATAACCAAACAGAGCGTACGATAACTACTTGTAAGTGCAATCTAACTCGTCAAATATCCTTAACCAGCCTCTCCCGACTTTGCCTACATTTGCCGTCAGAGGCCTATGATGTTGTCAGCATAGTGGAAGCTGCTCCAACATGTGCAACAAAGCAGAACCTGTAATGAGGGAATCTGTTTTATGTCCCAATTTACTGAGCATTCAGGAGCTTACCATATGCGGACAACATCTGCTCTCCCATTAAGCTAAACCTAACATGGTGGAACCCAACTTAATCTCTCTCCTGATGAGTGTACTTCCCCATCTTAAGTAAACTCATCAGTACCAGTCAGTCAGCTACTAGAAATACCGTTAGCAGTTCATGGTTGAAGGTTTTTACTGCTAACCAAAGAGTGTTAACAACTAGCAGTGTTAAAAAAGAGAGAGAGATGTTTATGGCCTTTTTGACACCACCTTGTAACAACAAACCCTTACCCATTCCCTAGTCCTCTCTATTCACCCAACTTGATGCCTGGAAGTGCTATAATGTTCCCTGCTGTACTGTAATTTAACCCTTTTGCTACAATTCCATTCTTTACATCTCAAGACAGTGGAGTTTGGGCTCATTCTCAAAGTAACTTCTCTTTAATAAATCTTGTGTCATGTTAGTTTCACCCAGCCTCTGTTTGATGAAGCTATTCACTTCCTCACCAACACCTATAATTGTTGCTTCAAAGCCTATACTGTAGGTGTGTTGAATGGGTCTGAATAAAAGTGATAAACAGACTGGGAGGAACATGCATAATATAACACCAGTTTTACTTGATATGTACCCAAAAATAGCATATTCTAAAACTGTGGAGCACCCTGGAAAAATTATATTCTGTGTAGCAAAGGAGTTAAACCCCTAACCTAGTGCTGTCAGTCTTCCTCTTCGTTGTGTAAGATGATGCAGGGATATCTCCTAGACTAGCAATAGCACCAACTAGTAGTCCAAGTCAGGTACCGTAGTTGCTGTAAACAATGTAGGGAGTTGTAATTTAGTCCATGGCAAATATTAGAGGAGTAAGATAAAAAAAAAATTAAGACCTAATTATATATCCTAGGTCATGAAGGAGCAAATGATATATATAGATAGAATAAAAAAGATGAGAATTCTGGTGGCGTGGAAAATACATCACATGGGAATCTTGAATTAATGAATATGAAGAATATATAAATCAGTGTTGAAAGTTTGCAACATCAATAGGGAAAGCTTGTTGATAAACTGTACCGATGAGAGAATGAAACAGAAAATATATCAGTGTTGAAAGGGTACATCACTTAAGATATAACTTGTACATATATTGTATGGAAAGTGTTGTCATAATATCACAAGACTGGAGATATATGTGTACAGCTGTGGTGGAGAGAATGGCTTGGTAAGATACAGTACTGGAGAAGACAGATTATTCTTGTTCCATTTGGTTTAATTAATTTATATGTACAGAATATATTAATTAAGTAATACATGTTCCTTCTGAACCATTTCTAAAACTCCAATTTACATGATACTGGAAAGATGTCCTGGATAAATTTTCCAAGTTTTGAAGGGCTCTTTGCTGTTCAACTCATACTACACCTTGTGGATCCTTCAGGCAAAGAATCACAGTTGGAATTTTCAGTAACACGTCATGAAACACCGTTAGAAAAGACCAAAGTCACATATCACCAAGTGTTCTTAGTTGTAGTGAGTTTTATTTGTGTTAAGGTTGTTGTTGCAGTCAGTTTATATATTATGATCCTGAGTAAACATTGTAACATACTTCAAGTGATCTACAGTATAGGTTGGATGAATTGTTTCTTTACAATTAGTTGACATCACAAGCTCCTTAACAAAGTCTAATTTATTGATGTTGGTTGTACTGGAGGATATTAAAATTAAGGTAATTTGACACAATGCAACAATACTTATATAATTAGTGACTCCACAATAAAGGAAGCCAATTAACTTAGCCAAGGCCATTTGCAGTCAACCAAATAAGAGACAGTTTGTGCTTCATTGATTATATTTATGTAAATATGAATATAATATTTTCGTAGAAGATGGTTTAGAAAGTGATACAGTATTCATACGTGTTTATGTTGAATGTATGTAATTCAGTATTTGTGTAAATGTTAATTACTGTATATTTTACACAGTACATTATATACAGAGTTTTATACTTATATTTTATGGTAGATGATGATGTTTTGAGAAGCATAGAAAATCTTGTCATGAAACAAGAACTGGTGTTATGGGAGTGAAAAATGAGTTAAAGATTATACTTATTTGTCAAGGGTAAAAGAGCATATATACTGTATATATACTTTTGGAAAGCTAGAGTAAATACAGTATAAAAGAAAAGAAGTTCAATGCTATGGGAAATGGCAGTAATATACTTACAAGGAATGTGATATACTGTTTTCTGGGATTTAAAATTGCAGTTACAAAGAAGAGAGACTGTTTTGTGAAAGGTCGATAAACTGTATGGCAGATAATCTGGGAAGGGTGGGACAAATTATCATGGTACATGTACTACCAACTAAGAAATAATGAATATGCAGCACTTGTGGTTTGGACTGCTCATATTACTGTATTTCTATCTTTTAAAATACACAGTAGTAAAAACAAGACAAAGTACAATTAAGAGGAAGTGATAAGAGTCATGATTATACAGATGACAGCCATAAACCCATTCATGTGAATATATTAGGTTTTAAAGTTCATTATGCCCTCATCATTCAACTTTACATTGTGATTTTATTGACAAGTGATGAGTGTCTTGTGTCATAAAGTTTAATATTCATCATAGAATAGTTACGGTATTAAGGTAACACATTATTGATGATGGGTTGATGATAAAAATAATTAAGCTATATCATTAGACTGTACTATGGTTATGCTTTACTGTACATTGAATTACTATATACAGATTGGTCCATATATATATCTGACTGCTTGCCTGGTGTCGGTGATAATGTTGATCTATGTTGTGGGGATCAGCCAGTCTGTTCGTACTGTTCTGTATAGGTGTATGTGTGTTCGTATCAAAGTTATAAGTATCGGTGGGTGTGGGTTTACTTGAGCACCTTCACTTTTAATGAATCTGCCAATACATGTGTTAATGAGTACTGTATACCATATCTGTTATTATTCTTTATCAATATACACCCCAGGCAAACAATCATTAATGTATAGATCACCCTGTATGTATGTATGTTACAGTATTATATATTTATGTGTTCTGCTTTATTACGCAAAGAAAGGAAATGGGTGAGCTATTGTGTATGTCATAAAAAATTTGGGCTGTTTCAATGTCATATTTTTTTCTTTCTGGAGGTTGAAAATATTAGAGAGGTAATATGGTAAAATCCCCAACTGCATTATTTAATTAACGGTTCTTGATGTGTGTAGAAAAATAACTTGACAGCAGTGGTTTGTCCCGAGTTAAATACTTTACCGTGGTATGATCTGGTGACATCGTACAGTATAAGAAGATATTGATATATTGTACTATAATAAATGGTTAGTATTTTCTAATTTTCAAGTGTGGTTCTATGACTACAGAAGGGTACATACATTCATTATAAGTCTACATACCCTACTCTAATATACTGTAATGTGTAGGAGAATGTTGGCTTAAAATGAACATGTGCTGTTAACTGTATTATAATGTACTGTACTATACTTATGTAAACCCTGTTCAAATCCCTGGCCATGTAATTTTATTCAAAGACAACGATCAACATTGCCACAAAAACGGGGAAGGGAAAAAGAAGAACAAGTAAATTATTTTTGGAAACAGCCGTTTGATAATGATGCACTCAGTTACAATTGTATTCTTTTTAGTGTTGGTGCATCACATTGGCCAAGTAACTGATTGTTGTGATTTTAAGGCAGTGACGCCATCTTCATTTCCATAATAATTGTTTTTTTGTTTTTTTTAAGGAAGTGTAATATTCTTTGCTTTATTAATTATTATTATCCAGGGATATTGGCACAGGGCTGAACAGGGTTTATTTGTTAGTGAGTATCTGTAGGTGAATTGCACATAACTTATCATGTTATTGTTGTGAATATATATATATATACAATATATTTGAAATTTATACTTAATAATTCTATACTTATGATATTTGGTATTATTATAATAGTATTATTACTGTATCATCATTGTTGTTATTATTATATTTATTATTATTACTGAAAAAAGGAGGCTTCTGCTATATTGCACCTTTGTAAGTTTGCTAATTATGTACAGCAAATTCAGGAAAGCAAAGAATAGAAGTAACGAGAGAATTGATGTCCAACTCTGTACCTCCCTTTTTAAGAACTACACTGAACATCCCTCCAAATGTTAAGGAAGGAACTCATATATAGTGGCCTGGGTGGTGCATATATAACTCACTTGTGTATAAAAACATATGGAGAAAGATAACAATATAAGACAGTGAGTGGCCTTCTTTCATGTTAAGAGTGGCAACCTTGTCTCTTTGTACTCCATACGAGATGTTTGGTTTGGGGTGAGTTGCTGTTAATTGCATCTTGTGTGGTTCAGATTGTGGTCATATTATTTCTTTAGAAAACTGCTGCATATGTAAGGAACCTCATGGGTAAGATGATGACATTGGACCAATATGGTTAGTATAAACAACAAAGGCATCATACAGTTCATGGCTCTCATTAATTTTAGTCCATGAGTTTTCTTGCATTCAGTAAAAAAAACTACCTTCACTTTTGATGGCGTATATACAGATCGTGTATATGGTAGTTTTACTAGAATGCCAGGAGTGGGTTTCTGTTAAATATGTTCCCAGAATATGTGAAATGCAGTTCATTAAATGGTATTAACCCAAGTTTATGTGATTGTGATCACTGGCTCAAAGGTCTAGCTACACACCAAGTTGCTTAAGCCTTAAACCAGCTTTGACACTTTGCCGGTTACCCGTGATTCATACATGTAATAAGTTCCCACTAATTAATGTGCTCTAACGGTGGTTGACGTCTCGGTCAGTATGAACCATTCAATTCCTGAGTGATGAGTCTGAGAGAGTAGATTGACACTAAGGATTCAAGCCATCCCAAGGGTAGGTGTAGGACAAGGATTGTTTCCAACATAATTAACTTTATTTTAAGACCATGACATGGCCGACTGTACTTGGTATATACAGTAGCTGCTTGTTTGTTTCTGAGCTACCATGCATTGACAGTATCCAGCATGGTGGAGAAACAAAGAAAATTATTAATTGAAATGAATGGAGTCCCCCACCCATAAAAAAAAGGAAATGGGGTCTTGATGATGATGACTGGTGTCTAATATTTGCTGAATTTCTCCTTGCATTTTATAGAGAAATCTAGTATGTCCATATTTAGACACTGATGTAGCCAATAGGACGCTTGCATTAGCAGATTTACTAATGACAATTTTGCATACAGTCTCTTGGATATTGCAAAAGAGGAAAAATCATAAACACTTGATTAGATTTCTGCCTGTCAATTATAAAGAGCAAGAGAGAGATTTCCTATGATGTGGGTTATTGTTGATGACTTTAAGATATATATTTTAGAAGTAACTATTACTGTACTGGGCTCTCTGTATAATGATGTCGTGTTGAATTAAGATCTCTTGCTCCTTCTCAGTAATAAATCAAAGGTTGGAGGTAGAGGAGGAGAGAGGTCAGATCCTTCTCTCACACCATAATTTGTATCCCACTACCACACCTCACCTACACCATGATGCACAATTCCTCAAAAAAAAAAAAAAAAAAAAAAATGTAACTCGACTTTTTGGCTTTGATGAGAGTAAAATAATACAGTAACTAAAAATACTTAAGAAGCTACACAAGTTTGGTAGATAACTGACCTTGTTAATCACTTCACCTGTGTTCCAAAATATTATGTGCTGAAAGGGTTCATAATTTTTTTTTTTTTTTTGAGGATGTGTACTCATATGGGTATTGCTGCTGAGCCCAGACATATTATGAAGTTAAAACAGCACTGACAAATTTATAGATATTCCATTCCAAGATAGTAAAAACATTGTAAGTATGTAGTTCAGTGCTTGTGGTAGAAAGCCTAAAGAAATCTCCACAAACACTGAATTAAATCCCAACTTAAATTCCTATAAAAGAAAATTCCCTCATCTATCTCATTCCACTCCTTGTGTTCATTATTCCCTTTTGTTCTATATCCTCTAATCACTTTAATCTCTGAAGAATATGCTGTACTGTATCCTAATATCCTAATCTTACATGGGTTGGGATCTCGGCTTAATTGTAATCTTTTCAATGGTGTTTTATCTTCACTAATATTGTCATGGTTCAGAGTGTGCTAAAAAAACACCTGCTGGAACTACACTATCTATATTCTCTTTAGTAACCTCAAATAATTTCCTCAGTGATATCCACAAAGCTCTTCTGTAATGTAATGTGCATTGTATCTCTTATATATGATAAATTTGTTGTCCGTTTTATTATTTATGAAGTGTAGTGTCATTTTTTTAAGTTCTTGTAAGACAACTATATTATATACATAAATCCTTAGTTATATATGTTTCCCGAGTATAATATGGTGTATAGTTTAATTGATTTTTCCATGTTTTTCAATGTGTTACGTGTACATACATATCCATAATTTTTCTAGTTCAATTCTTATCAACAAGTTTGCATCATCTTTATTAGGTTTGAGTTGTTCACTGGTGTCATGTACTGGAATGAATTAGAGAGGTGTGTGTGTGTATGTGTGGTGTTTGTAGTGCCAGACTGGGAGTGACATCACTTTGGTTTAATTAAGGGACCCTGTGTTGTAGTCAGAAAATTGGAGGTAGACAAGTCCTTCAAATATTGCCATGAAACACCACCTATATAGAAGGGGCTTGTTTTGTGGCATAGTCAGGAGGAATCAGAAGCCTCCAATTTTCATACACGATCACAGCTAGGGTCCTTAAACGTGTAATCATGGGGGGGGCGGCCCATTTCAAAAAAGCTGCCTGGCCACTTCTTTGCAATTTCACATCTTTTTATTTTATTTTGGTGTTTGTGAGGTGCAAACTGTTGTACTGTATTTACCCACAACATACTATTGAAAGATGAAGCAAAGAATTAAAAGGATAACTAACTACATGCCCCTCAATCTTGGCCATCATGTTAGGGTATAAAATTGGGTAAGAACATCGTCTTTGCATTACTGTATAATATTGTTACTATCTTGAATCAGGTCACGTGTTAACCTTTAGGCCAATCCAACTGGTTGATGGAAATTATGGAATGAAAACTAAGCATTATCGCATTACGGGGAATAACTTCTTAAGGAAAATCGGAAGGCTACTACTGATTCCTCCAAAGAGTCCAAACTATAAAGCCAGGAAACAGCTAGAACCTCGCCATATGGAATTATAAACTTAATAATTATAAAGGGGATGTATTTTATAGCTGATGAATTTTTTTGGAGGCCTACATTGACTCCAAATTGACCCCAAAAGCTAGGTTACTTGCTTCCCTCAACTTTATTACACTCCTCAATAATACATCATCAGTCTTTGCTTGCTTATTTTTACTGATTAACTTCTCAATAATACGTCATCAGTCATTGCTTGTTTGCTTTTACTGAAATTATAATATGATGGCCGTGTGAGATTATAAAAGCTAAAATGTGAAAGTGGATCTAATAAATGTTTACACAGGTATTCTCTTTATTTATTCATTTTTTTATTTTTTTTTATTTATTATTATTATTATTATTATTATTATTATTATTATTATTATTATTATTATTATTATTATTTTTTTTTTTTTTTTTTTATTTATAGTGATGTCACTCTCTGTGTCTGTTGATTTGATGTCAGCCCTCAGTAGACAATCTTGTTCATGTTTTCTTCATTAATAAGTAAATAAATAATTGTATAAATAAAAGCAAAAAATAATGGCTGTTATGTACCTCTCTGAAAGTGTTTGTAAATAAATTATCTAGTGGTTTTACATTTGGCTTAATTAACCAGAATCATGTTGTTATTTATTATAGAGTCCTATATATTACAGCTAGGCATTAAATAAGGGGGTGCAGGAGTAGGGGGCAGGCTTAATTCGGGGGGGACTAGGGGGGGTACGGGAATAGGGGGGGCAGGCTTCGGGAGGGTGCGGGAATAGGGGGGCAGGCTTAATTCGGGGGGGACTGGGGTGGGGGTGCGGGAATAGGGGACAGGCTTCGGCGGGAATGGGGGGGTGCGGGAGTAGGGGGACAGGCTTAATTCGGGGGGTACTGAGGGGGAGGTGCGGGAGTAGGGGGACAGGCTTCGGGGGGGACTGAGGGGGGGGTGCGGGAATGGGGGACAGGCTTCGGGGGGGACTGGGGGGGGGTGCGGGAATAGAGGGACAGGCTTCGGGGGGAAATGGGGGGGGTGCAAGAGTAGGGGGACAGGCTTCGGGGGGGGGGACTGGGGGGGTGAGGGAGTAGAGGGACAGGCTTAATTCGGGGGGACTGGGGGGGTGCGGGAATAGGGGGACTGGGGGGGGTGTGGGAATAGGGGGGCAGGCTTGGGGGGGTTAGAAAGCCTGCCAGTCCCCTATTCCCACACCCCCCTAACCTCCCCCAAGCCTGCACCCCCCAAAAACCCCCGCACCCCCCTAAACCCCCCCTCCCAAGCCTATCCCCCTATTCCCGCACCCCCTTAAAGACAAGAGATTAATAAAATAGTGTCATTGAGATATCGCCGTTGGAAAGGAATAAGGAATAATTTATTAATGATGTCCATCATTTTCTAATTAGTGTTGCCAAGTGCAGGGAAATTTCTCTTGATTTGGGGAATTTTGGAGTTCATGTAGTCAGGGAAATTATAATTATACAGGGTGTCCATAAAAGTCTTATTACCCTGATTTCAGACCTTTATTATAACACACAAATCAGGGTAAGACTTTATGGACACCCTGTATAAAGATTGTTCAAGAGTAAATAGGGAAATTTCTACCAGACTAATTAAATACCAACAAGTAGACCTTCAATGTTCAAGAGTAAACAGGAATTAATGAGATAAAAAGGGAAAAAAATACCAAAAAAGACCATCAATATTCAAGAGTAATAAACAGGAATTAATGAGATAAAAAAGGGGAAAAAAATACCAAAAAAGACCAGATATTAAAGAGTAATAAACAGGAATTAATGAGATAAAAAGGGGAAAAAAATACCAAAAAAGACCATCAATATTCAAGAGTAATAAACAAACAGAGAATTAATGAGGTAAAAAAAAAGAAAAAAGGAAAATTCTGATATTGAATGAAGTTGGGGAAATTTGGCAGAGAAAACAAGCAGATCTGGCAACACTGATACAAGACAAGCAGATCTGGCAACACTGACCTACTTCACTTCGCCATTTTTATTACGTGTACTGTCTATGTGTATTTAATTTATCAGCTAATAACTTCAATATCTCGGTATATTAACTTCCCACAACAACATACATTAATTAGCAGGTAAGTTAAGTACGAATAAATATTATATATATGTGTTATATTTGTAATTGTATTTATTTATATATAAGCTTTTAGTAATAACAATAAGGTATTTATTGAAAGAATTACCGTTTTGCAGCAGTGTTGCCAGATCCGGCTGGGTCCCAGTACTTTGCCCCAGTCATTTATTGTATTTTATCACAATTATTTCCCGGTAGTTTGCCCAGGTTAGGTTCCGGTAGTTTGCCCAGGTTAGGTCCCGGTAGCCTGATGCGGTCTAGGTTAGGTTAGGTCAGGTCAGGTAAGGTCAGGCTAATTTCAAAATGCCCCATTTGAATATGCCCTATCTTGGAAATGGGGCATTTGTGGAGAAAATGCCATAGAAGAAAATAGTCTTAAAATGGTCTAAAATAGTGGGTAATGAAGGTAGAAAAACCGTACGCAATAACGGTAATTCATTCAATATTTACCTTTATGTATATATAAGCTTTTGATAATAATAATAATAGTAGCTGGTAAGTTAAATTGTATTATTATTATTATTATTATTATTATTATTATTATTTAACTTACCAGCTATTATTATTATTATTATTATTATTATTATTATTATACAATTTAACTTACCAGCTATTATTATTATTATTATTATACAATTTAACTTACCAGCTATTATTATTATTATTATTATACAATTTCACTTACCAGCTATTATTATTATTATTATTATTATTATTATTATTATTATTATTTAACTTACCAGCTATTATTATTATTATTATTATTATTATTATGTATGTAATATCAGTAGCTTAGTAAGTGCCATTAGATATTATATACGTGTCATATTTTTTGTCATTGTAACTATTGTATATAATTTTATTTTGAAATTAGCCTAACCTAACCTAGACCACAGCAGACTACCGGGACCTAACCTGGGCAAACCACCGGGAAATAATCGTGTTAAAGTACCAAGAAATGACCGGGGCAAAATACTGGGACCTAGCCAGATCTGGCAACACTGCTACAAAATGGCAGTAGTCTAGATAAATACTGCATTTTCTTCGACATATTCAAATGGGACATTTTGATATTAGCCTGACCTTACCTAACCTAGACTGCAGCAGACTACCGGGACCTAACTTAGGAAAACTACCAGGAAATAACCATGGTAAAGTATCGGGATCTGACCGGGGCAAAATACTGGGTATTTATTGAAAGAATTACAGTCTTGAAGCAGTGTTGTCAGATCCGGCTAAGTCCCAGTATTTTGTCCCGGTCATTTCCTGTACTTTACCACGGTTATTTCCCGGTAGTTTGCCCAGGTTAGGTCCCGGTAGTCTGATGCAGTCTAGGTCAGGTAAGGTAAGGTCAGGCTAATTTCAAAATGCCCATTTTTATCTTGGAAATGTGGCATATGCAGAGGAAATGCCATAGAAGAAAATAGTCTTAGAATGGTCTAAATAAGTGGGTAATGAAGGTAGAAATACTGTACGCAATAACGGTATTTCTTTCAATATTTACCAAATACTGGGACCTAGCCAGATCTGGCAACACTGCTACAAAACGGCAATAGTCTAGATAAATACTGTCCTTAGCAAATGCTAAGATTTGAGAAATGACACCTGTGATGCATACTTTTTTGCATGTACAGTTCAAAGAATATTTAAAGAAAATTTTTAAGTGGTTTTTAAGAAATGTGCAAATTAGTGATAATTGTAGTTAAATTTTTAAGAAAAGATTGAAGAAATATCTGTTTGCTGGTTACGACATGGATAATAGGAACATTAGAAGTGATTATAGTGTTAAATAATATTGAGGGAAGCCCTGCAGAGCACCATCTGCTGGTGGAGCGGGGCATAGAATATCTAACAAACAAGTAACAAGTATTGTATATGATTCTTCCTTGGTAATCATGGGAGGGGTGACATTCGGGCCATTTTTTTTACGTATTTCTCTTCGTAAAGTAAAACACAAGGAGCATTACAGTCATGTAATTATGTGCAGAGCAACTTATTTTTTTTTTTTTATAAATTCGTATGATTATTTCTTCGCATTTTGGTTTGGTTTAGTAGGTGTTAGGTCAGAGCTGCACACAAATATGAAAATGCACTCACACACACACAAAATTAGCACTCATAATAATACATTGATTTCTAAATGTGTGTTGTATTGCAGATGTAATGTGTTGGCTGCTGCTGAGTTGATGCATGAACTCAGACCATTACTGTTATCATCATTTCCACTACTGCTGCTGCACTACAATGACCACAGCTGTCTCCTTCATGATGGGCCATATATTTGTGGAAAATGGAGTAGTGGCACTGGTTCCAGTGCCTATGTGGCCCCAGCCACTTTCATTCAATTCAACTAGGCCTAAGGCAGTCTACTTTCTTCCTTAAATCTTTATATTTTGTCTGCATATTTTTATAAATTATTATTTGCTTCACACCTTGGTCTTACTCCTTTCTAAAGATTTTATCAAATTATTTTCTTTCAGTTTGTATGTACTATGCATTTCACAAGCCGTGTTATACCATTATTTTGGAATAAAATAACAACGAAGTGTTGGAATTGAGTTATATTCAGGGAAAAGATTGTTTTACACCTTTTGCTAATTTTCACAATATGTTTCATGAACAAGTGTACTTGTCTCTTGACTCAAAGGGGTAACTTAGATAAATTCTTAGAAGACACCTGGCATAACTAATAACTAATGAATATAAATAACGAAAAAACTACAAATACTAAAGACGATATTCATGTTCAATAATTTTCAGAATTGCTTTTGTGATAATATATTCGTTCACATGAATACGCCTCTCAAAGGGATATGAATTATTCGCCCGTTTGGACAGACTGACACATCAACACGTGTATTCTTTGTCTGTCGCTGCAACACTGTCAATGCAAGTTTCCCACGTTTCCTCTACTCGTAAAATCTTAATGTATTATAAAGTTTAGTGTTCTTTCATGTTATATATTTCTTACATTCAAATTGTACTAATACAACTCTATCTACTTAGTGATGCCTTTTACAAATACCACAGAAGCGTATCTTACTTATTATTTTTAAATGTGGCAATACCACATTTCTTAATCCCCGCCCAAAAACTGCCTAAATAGCCCGGTTGGACTAAAGTCTTAAGTTGGATTTGTATTAATATTATTTTTTAAATTTCAGATAACCCAGCATCATGGCACTGATGGCTGAAATTCTTGCTGCACACCAACTGCAGTGTGAGAGGAGATACCATGGCCCACTGGTGCTGTTAAACATCAGTGATGAGGATTTGCTGTGATATAGATTTCCACGGCAAGAGATAATATAGCCTGCGTGAGGAACTTTGGTCACACATTGAAAGAAACACATACCCAGGTTTTAATGACTTTGCAATGGAAGTTTCCAAAGCATTATTGGGGATTCAACAGATGTGACTCAAGCTAGTGTAAGCAGAGTAATTGAACAAATTACTAACGTTCTCCACAAGAAGACAGTAGCACAAGTGAAAATGCCAACCAGTATAATTGACATTAATCAAACAGTGGAAACTTTTTATTAAGTGGATTACCAAGGGTTATTGATGGGACACATTCCCATTAAGGCACCAACAGAAAATTATCACGTAATTGTGAATAGAAAAGGTTTGCACTCCCTAAACCTACAGGCTAATTATCTCTTGCCTTGGAAATGTGGTACAGTTCATTGGATGACTTCTTTTTTTTTTTTGAGACTACCTAGAATATTTTTTGGGTATGGAAATATTTACAGTACTGTATTTCATAATTTATTTATATATATAAAGTCTTTGGCATCATACAAAGTTTAGTTTTAACGATTCACAGGTACAGTATGCAGGATTTCACGAGTTCTTTTGGAAACTCTAGAAATTCAAGCTTTAGTGTAAGGCAGAAAATACTCATGTATGGATGGTGTTTTAAGACAGCTGCAAAATCATTGGGAAACACCCATACACAAAGTATTTTCTGACTTATTGTTGCATTTCCAGAAAAACTCATGACACCCAGATTACGAGTTATAAATACATAATTATACAGAGGTAGGTATGTAAAGGTGCTAGTCTCAGCCCCTCCTTCCTGGATGAAAGGTTGCAGCTTCTAACCTGTCATGAGCAATAGTATAGTATATGGTGCTGTTTTGTTGAAGGGTTATCCTACAAATGTTAAATTGTATTTGTCAACTATGACAAGTAGCTGAAATTGTAATTATAGCCAACATTAGTAATACTAAAGTTAATAATTACACTTGTCGCAAACAACTTAACATTTGGAGGATACCTTTCAACAAAACTTCACCATATACTATAACAAAAACTTACCTCAAAATAATAATTAACTGCATTATATTCAAGGGGGAAACCCAATGTAATGGTCTCACTCAAAAATAGCCACCAAAGTGTTTAAGCTTGAAGCATTGCTATGAAGAGAATCAGCAGCATCCCGTACCTCCTTTAGGATTTCCCTAGTGAATTTCAATTAGTGAATGGTGGGTAGGAATGCAGCTGAAGGATTCTTGCCCATTGCCTCTTACTCCATACTGTTGATCCTCAGTAGACATGCAGACAGGAGAAGGCAGCATGCCTCATTCGCTACCACCTCTGCTTCCCATGCAGTGTCTTGTCTCCCTGTACCTAGAAGTAATTACTTCAATTAGCACAATTATTTTGCTGAATGGTTATATGGCATCATTAAATATGACTTCACATGCCAGCACAATGATTGAGGATGGTATAGGATGTCATGGATACAAATAGTGGGTTTCCATAAATTTCAATAAAAACACTTATGCAGCCCTCACACTTTAAATATTTATGAACAATATTAGTTCTGTCAATACAGCATTACAAGTATTATCAATCACCACCTCACACATTCAGTTTGTTGGACTAACTCGGCAGTCCATATCCGAAGGAGTCGGAGGAGAGGCAAGCACAGAACAATAATAATTTGTCTAGAATGCTTGTCCTGCCTTTGCACTACAAAATTAACTTGAAAGAGATGGGTAACTGAGTGGACAAATAACATAATAAAATAAGAAATACAATATATGAATACCAAACTGCTCATTGACGGCAAAATTCTTCTACCCAGTGACTTTCTTAATAATTTATCATATACTTTATATTTTTTCTTTCTAAATATATTCATTTTTAGTATACTATGATGTGACCATTACTTTAAAGGCTATGGGTACACCTTTGGACCGAAGCGGCACACTTCCTCTCTAACTGTCCCTACTTTCAAGGTCTTTCCGACCTAACTTTTTTCTTTCCCTTCATATACTCTTTCAATCAGTATTGACAATACTGCACATTCAATAAATGTATTCATTATCAGAAATATTTCCAAACCTATCAATCCTGTTTCCATTCATATCTTCAATATCACCCTCACACGATCAATGATACCGTCAATATATATATATATATATATTGATCATGTGAGGGCGCCTTTAGACGAACATGGTTTCATCGTAATTGCTCATATTTGTCCCAAAAGAAAAAAAATTCCTTTTTGAAATTGACAACAATATTAAATACCAACTCAAAATAAATAATTCCTTACTAACCAATCACACAAATATCTGGGTCTTCAATGTCTGGAATATCAGACAGCCCCTCAGTCGCCTCCATCTTCAGCAGCCCCAGGTTCAGCACTGTTTCCTCTAAAGGTTTCAGGAGGAGCTTTACCTCAGGACCACCACCTGTAATAATAATGTTGAATTTTAACAATTCTCAACACCCTTTGTGGTACTTTGTAACCAATATAAAAGTAGCTACAAATACATTTCTAAGGAATGCTTACAGATGTGCATAGAAAGGCTTCAATCACTCATGAGCATACAGTACAGTATGTACTCAATTTAATATCTGCTACTTTAAATATAAATGTTTGGTGAAAGTTAAAAAAAATTCTTACCCATATGTGACATAACACGTTATTTAAGGAACTCGACCCATAAGTGTCATTCCCGAACAAAAGTATAAAAGTGTACTGTACATAATTCACCACTTGAAAGGCGTCTTCAGTGAAGGCGTGTTTTGAGTATCCTGCCCCTGGTGTGGTGGTGACCCCAATGCAGGTTGAGGTCAACTTCCTGTCAGCACCACTTGAGTTGCTGGCTGGGGAGGGAATAGAGGGTGGGAAGCTGGGAGCAAGAAGAAGCATGGGAGGGAATAGACCATCTTCTCCCTGTGACCTCCCAGTTGCCCTAGGGCGTGAGTGGTCACCTCTTTTCCAGTTCCTCCATATCCTTTCCTAACCACACCAGAAGTAGAGATGCACACTGGTGTTAGTAAGGTTAGAGGTGCGGGAGAGAAGATGTGGTGGAGGAAGTGACAGTGAGGTTGAAGCAGTGGTGAAAAGAGAAAGAGGTGTTAGTAACTCAGTTCTGTACAACTATCAGAAAGGGTGGGAGGAGCCATCAGATTAGATATGAATCTGTACTCACAAGGGTTCATACTGCACCAGTATCAGCAGAGATAAACAAATAAACATAAATAAGCATCCATTAACCAGTCTTTCATTAACACAATTAGTCAACTCTGTAACACCCTACCATCATGCATCTTTTCCCACCTAGTCTTTCAGAATATATGGTGAGCACTTGAGTGTCAGCTTTTGAGAGGATTTCCCCTCACGTGGCAGTGCCAAATCAGGCCCCAACACCTAACACTCTCATGTTATCAGCTTATATTTACTTCTCTAATAAAGCTATAAAGTGTTATTAATGTATCTTTTATTTCTCATAATAGTAATTATTTTATATTAATTCTACAACACTCGGCAGAATTGCTGTCCAACGTTGTCAGTGTACCAAGGGTGGGTCACCTGTCTACCCAACCCCGGGCGACTATAGGCATCCTGACGGGACACAACTCGGGTCTGTTCTCGAACATGGTGACAATTAGAGCCGACCACTGACTTTATGATTGGTTGGGAATCGTCTGGATGGAAGGTCGGCTAGGTGGGAACCCAGCTTAAGTACAGTAGGTGTAAAAAGGGAATTTTTGTGTAACCTTGACCTACACTGACAACACTGCCGAGGTGCCTAGGCCACATGAAATACATATTTGTAGTTATTAACAAAGAGCGGTCATTCACAAAAAACTCAATATTATTGTACTGTACATAAAGAGACTGAGATTTGGAGTTGGTTATAAGCAGAGTTGTAAGTGAACAATGACATCAGTTTACAGTCATGGACAAAAATAATCATCCATATAAGGGTAACTCACGTAAGAGTTTGTCAGCTTCTCTGTTCCTTAGCTGATAAACTTTCCAATAAATAGGTTATGTACCATCTTTTAATTTACTACAAGCAGCTACGCACTACTTAAAACAATAACATCATATATAACAAGAAAATATTAGACAGCAAATCGTTTGAGATACCCATATGTGGATGATTATAATTAACCACGACTCTTAGTACAGCCACAATCAAATATCCACCGACACTTTCCTTCCAGCATAGCAAATATCTTGGTAATAAAGAACAACATGTGTATGATTTTGCAGCACCTCATAAAAATAATTGAGGGGGTTGAGTTGAAGTAAGGTGGTGTTGTATGATTATATTTTGATATGATACTGATTTATTTGTACGATGGAAGGGAAGTGTTGGGTGGTTATTTGATTGTGACTGTACATGCTGCTGGAAATGTCATACCAACCAGATAAAAGAGTAGACAGACTATAATGTAACGAGTTTTGACTTTTAGGGTCGATTCCACAGTGGTTGGTAATGGTTTAAACGAAAGAATCTTAGGGTCGAATCCACAGTGGTTGGTAATGGCTTAAACGAAAGAATCTTGGGGTCGATTCCACAGTGGTTGGTAATGGTTTAAACGAAAGAATCTTATTAGGGTCGAATCCACAGTCGTTCGTTGTAGTTTGTCAGCACGCAAACGAAATAATCTTAGCCTTGTAAATTCCTTATGGCAGAATTATTTAATGAATTTGGTGAAATAATCTTAGCCTTGTAAATTCCTTATAGCTGAATTACTTAATGAATTTGGTGAGTAAAAAACTATGCAGTGATCATCAGTATCTAACTGTTTTTGGATAGATTTTGTGAATGTGGATACTCACCTTTTGGAAAATAATGAAGCCTTACTATAGTGTGCATGGTTGGTTGGTAAGCTAACAAACCAATCAATACCACTGTGGAATCGACCCTAAATTAGCCTATACAAGTGTTATCTAGTCTATCAAGTCACCTATACGTACTGAACCACTCTATTTACAACTATAAAAAAATATACTGACACTAACTAAAGACACACGATAAAATATAAAAGAAATAAAGGAAGGAAAACCACACATATACATATAAAAATCAAATAATATACAATAACACAGCTTATATGTAATTAAAATGACAAAAATAACACGTTTATATATTTAATACTCACTCAGCTGTTGATATTAATGTTATGGGAAGCTTATGTACCGAGATATTGAAGATATTGACTGATAAATACGACCAATGTCTCCAGTACCTCCTCCTTCTGTCAGGCAATAAACAATGGCAGCCACGTGACGTCAGATGAGCAGTGTTGCCAGGTCTGTTATATCTCACCTGGTTGACGAGAAATTTCCCCAACTTCAGTATCAGATTTTCCCTTTTTACCTCAATTATTCCCTGTTTTTACTCTTGAATATTGATGGTGGTCTTTTTGGTATTTCATCTGCTGGTAGAAATTTCTCTGTTTACTCTTGTATGTACGAACCATATATTACTTTGTAAGGTAATTTCATGAGAATCTGATCTGCAGTATTGCCAAGTATGGGGTATTTTCCCTAGACATGAAGAATTAGAGGTGGCAATGGGAAACTTATATTAAAAGATTGTTGAAGACTAAATGGGGAAATTTGTACCAGACGAAATTACCATCTACTTGATATTTCGTCTGGTACAAATTTCCCCATTTACTCTTCAACAATCTTAATATAATTTCCCCATTGCTACCTCTAATTCTTCATGTCTAGGGAAAATACCCCATACTTGGCAACACTGCATATCAGGTTCTCATGAAATTACCTTAAAAAGTAGGTTGAAAATACCTTAGATTGAGCTATATTACCTTAGATACTGAAGTAGGTGACCAAACGAACATAAATTGAATCCTTGACACACGATATTTATTTTAATATGATTTTACTAGTTTTTGACAGGAATGAAAGGTATGATCCATAATTATAATAGCATGAATTTTCTTTTACGACCACTCATGAAATAAAGGAAAGATTCATAAAAAAATTACCTTATATAGTCAAAACTTTACCTTAAATCGCCCCAAGTTACGCTAATCCGGGGTAATTACCTTAGAAATTAGAGCATTGCGTAGTTTTGACATTTGACCATTCTTATTAAAAATGAACAGGGCATGCATTTAGGTTCTTTATTCTTTCTCAATTAGTGTTTTTTGTACATATTCTCATTAAAAAGTGATAGAATGTTAATAGACAATGGTTATTTGGAAGTATTGTGTGTGAGATTAATAATGCTTCTATCTTTCTCAGTTTCTCTCTCTCGCTCTATCTCTCTCTCACTGTTACTGTATTAATTATGTTATGTCGGAAAATAAAGAGACAAAATAATTATCGTAATACTGTAATAGTATACTGTATATAACTAATTAAGTAACTAAAAATTAACTCACAAGCATTCCATATAACCTAATAACAGTCTGTGTCACCAATACCTACATAAGTTTCATTTTCTATAACCGTACTTAAATTTCCACACAAATTAATAACAGTGAAATAACAATCATGAATTAGACTCCTTCATAATTATACTGTAGGCCTATGTACAGTCACGAGCACTAATTAATAAGTATCCATGCAGGTGTGCTTCGAATACCTAGAGACAGTAATTAAAGAATGCACAATAATAAGATCTCCATTGGAAGTAGTTTATTGGTTCAAAGCTTCAACTAATTAAACCTTTATACTTATTAGTGCTTGTGACTGTACAGCTACACTCCCATCATCCCATTACAGCACCAATTAACACACTATAACAAACTATTTAACTCATTGTTCTTTATTTATTTCCAATTATTTGAAAACAAAATGCATAATATATTATTGATAAGGATAGCATAAAATATCATTGAAAAGTACAATGTAGTAATGATGAGTAATAAAGTAATGATAAAATAATAATAATAATTAAAATAATGAAAATAACATCACAAAGTACGGTATATAACCTTTTTATAATTACTGTATAGCCTACACGTATTTACAAAACAATCAAATGGTAGAAACATCTGCACTGGTATCTCTCTAAAGACTAATTAATTAAACTACTGTAGACATTAACTCCATATGCCAAGAAGAAAACATATACAGTACAAAACTATAACAACATTCTACAAAATTCATACACAGTCTATGTTGGGCCTTTTCACAGTTATATACAAGACAGTTAATTGTTTTGGATGGATGGCAAACAGTGTGATAGCTGTGATGGCAATTAATAAAGAATACAAAACTGATGATTATATGTTGGGATAATGATTAATTGAAATGTACAGTACAGTAGTTATTTCAGTTCAATTCAATAATACAAAAACTAAAACTAGGCCATATATAGGCAAATGGATAGCACTATAAGATAGGCCTAATACCAGAGAATGGACAAATAAAATGTAGTTAAAAGAATTATATTAAATTATTCCTATAATTATTATGTCTCCCTCCCCCTACAGGCTCTTATAGGTCTACCCTGGCTGGATATGTACAAACCCCAATGTGCACAAAAGATTATAGGTTTACTGTAATAAGCTGACACTATGAAAAAAAAAAAAAAAATGAGATGGAGGGAGAACTGAACACATAGCAATACTGTCATTGAATTCCTATGTGTTATTCTCCTCCAAGACCCCCAAGTCAATCCTGAACATGATTCTACGATGCCTTTTGGAGTCTGGGGTTGCTTGTAGAATAGGGAGAAACAAAGAAGCACACCAGTAGCTACTCTTATAACTCTTCTGTCCCTAAGCTAATGAATAGTTAAAAGCCTCTATCTATATATCACCCTCCTCCCAGGCACCTAAATCGACCCTAGGTATGGATCCCGAGGTGCAAGGGAGTCTGGGGTTGCCTGTGGCGTAGGTCCTCAGTGGCCACCTCTGGATGCTGCCCATCTCTGCCACATTGTCACATATGATACGTGCCAATGAGGTCTTGTGCAGCTCTACCAACTGATCTGTGTTGAGGCAGGTTAGAGATGAGTTAGAACCAAATCTGTATATTTGATAAATTCTGGATTCCATATTCCAAAATCAACGTATATGTTCAAGAGATCTCCTCACCTTTTGTAAACGCCTGTGGCTTCAGGTCTGTCTCGTACCAGAAACGGTCTCCCCTCTTCAGTCTGAGGAACTGGTCAGCAAGGATACAAGCAAAGGTGGGACCAACCAGACCACTCTCCACTGGTCGCTCTGCCAGGCCACCAGTGTATAGATCTATGTCCTCTACATTGCTGCAGTGGAAACATGATGTGATTGAGAGAGTGTTAGGGAGGAATGAAGATAAGAGTGGGAAGATAAATAAAGAAAGAGAAAGAAATTTGTAATATACAATAATACAGTGCAACTAAAGCACATTACAACTCTCAAACAACCAGTATTTCATTTTACAACTAACAGGAATATATTTTTGCTATTAGCCAATACAACTGACCTGTAGACCTGCTGAATTGAGGCGAGGGCTCCTGCATCCACATCTGCAGTGAGGTGAGTGAAGTTGGTGTGTGGAGGAAGGCCACAATACATCCTGGCCCTCAGGTAGCCCCCCACACCATGGTCACGTCCACGCTGCAGGTTGATGGCCACGAGGTCGATGCCAAACTTCTCTTCTCCACGGAAAAGCTTGCCTGTCACCTGGGGAAATGAATGAAGACTGAGTGGATAAATGGAAGGATAGATGAACACTTGGACAGATGAATGATAGGGTAGATTGAAAATGGATGAATGTACGAAACAACAAAAACTGTAGGCTGATGGACATTGGGTTCAGCCCCAACAACTCCTCCCTGCTAAACTGTTTTTATGTCACCTTTGGGAAGCAGAGGAAAAGGAGGGATGCATGATGAGAGGGAAGGTTAGCTTGTGTTGAGGTAACTCTCACAGGTTCAGTTCAGAGTATAAAAATGACATGAAAATCACAAAGCTTCTCAGTTCTTTTTTTTTCCTCTCCTGACACCCACCTGAGATGAGAAGTATGTATCAACAGCTGCTGTGCGCTGTGAGGCTTCTCCCCTCACATACTTGTCCATGATGCCAGGGTCATAGAGGGAGAAAGGATTGAAGGTGATGCTGGCCAGCTGGTTAAAGTCCACATTCTTCTCTGGGGCATCAATCTTCTGTACCAGTCCCTGCAATTGAGTTAAGTAATGACTACTAAGGCAACTAAAATATTTTTTGTACTGTGACTATATGTGGTGAACAACAAATTAAAGAGTAGGTCCTGAATTTGAGGTATAACTACAGGTATAACCAACTAAAACTTTGAGGGCCAAAAGGTACACAAATGCTAAGGGATTCATTTGAGGATGGGAGGTCTAAAACCCTGAAATAATATACACTTTCAGAGTAGATGTGAGACCATACTTTTTGCAGTATATGAATGATATCCACACTATAAATGCCGTTTATCCAAACACCTCACTCCTACCTGGATCTGGCTGTGCCCGAAGCGATAAGCGGCAGCTGCGAACTCATTGGCAATACCCGGGTGAAGCTTGGAGTCGTAGTCCTCGGTAAACTTTCCACCTGACTGGGGGCTCAGTTTCAAGTGCTTCATCAACTTGGGACCTACAGTATGTGAAGGCAGATATGAAGTGAATGAAATATTTAAAAACAAATTCTTAACACTGGCCAAAACACAACAAAGCCGATAAAACAAATTAAAACATAGGGAGAACAGATACTATTGTTATAACATGATTTCATTCACAACAAGTTAGTCATTCCTACACAAGAGGTTTCTAGTACTCAACTCCTACAATATGATGACATTTACCAAGCACTGTAGGCTATATATTTTACTTTAGATAAAACTGACTACACTAATATAAAGTTGAGAATCATCCTCTGATTTAATCACTAAGTTGCCTGAAAAGATGAATGAATCTCCTGACAGAGTTTAATGACCCTTCAGTCTCAATACAATGAATGTGTTGATCCACTCACCTATGATGCTGGGGACATACTCATGGTAGGTGATATGTTGCATCTGGGCAATGACTATCCTGCGGGCCTCCTGAAATAGCCTCTCATCGTCCCATTCAGGATTGAGTTCCTTGAGGGAGAGGGCAAGCAGGTTGTGTTGCCGGGCCCAAATGGTGTGGAAGATGGTCAGGAGGAGCTGCTCATTGGCTCGTGGGTCACCTGGGATGGGTTGTAGCACAGTGAGAGAAAGTGTCTCTATATCTAGCTGTGTTAGATTGAGTGAAGGAGAATGACCGATGGATTGATATTAGGCGCCGCAACAGCGAGATCATATAGCACCAGAAGAAGGTGATAGAAAAGTGAGACAGCAAGCAGGAAGGAAATAGAAAGAAAAAAGGGACGGTTGTAGAACTGTAAGGAAAGTGGCTGGGGCAGAAGGGGAGCCAAAACCCTTAATTAAAGTCTTGCCTTCATCACACTACAGGGAATACCCACCTACAGGGACAAAGGAGAATGAAAGACAGAGTGAGAGGGAACATGTAGGTGATGGAGAGAGAAGATGAGTAAAGGAAAATGAAGGTGTACAAGAATTAGTAAGAAAGTGAGAGAAGGTAAAATACATGTAGAATTAAGCAAGAAGGTGCAATATCTCCTGACCTCTCCTTCTCAAAAAAGCTGCCTGTTACATTATTCTCACCCAAGTCAATCACACTCAGTTCTTCTACAATACCTCCTTACTTCATTTTCCTTCAGTTTCAAAGTTTACTATCTCTGCTATCTCCTCCTTCAGTGCCATCATGTGTTACCCAAGCTGTTGCACTGCCATTGATATTTTCCTTCCCATCAACCATTACCTCCCTATCTTGCTTACCCACCTGCCTCACTGACTGACCTGCGAGGAAACAGAAGCGGTCATATTTATACTCCTCTTCCTTGTTGCATCCATCTTCAGGGTTCGTGGAGGGTGGCAGCAGCTCCCGTCCGTCCAGTGTCACCTGTAATTGTAAGTAGCACCTCAATATAGTCTTTCATCTGCCAGTACAGTATGGATTTCTCTTTCCTCATTAACAACACTGTAATTATTCAGCTACTATTACCATTAGAGTACCACTATTGGCACAATGGACTTTACCTGAGACCTGAGTAGACCGTCTGACATGGTCCTGAGTGATGCCAACTGATGTGGTGAGTAGCCATACACAGCTGAGCCATCCAGGAAGGCAGTCTGTTGGTTGATCTGATCCCGTGGACCTGGAAACCAATTTAAGGAAGTCAGTGTTAAGTCCACTTCTCAGGTAATTATTTGAATTTACTTGGATATGAATACATATAACCTCTCTTTATTAATATTAATTTCTTTTAGATATAATATACCTTAACACTTCACTGGGTTGGTGTTTTGCAAAACAATGTAAATTACCAACACAACTGATTATAAAAAGATTAACTGAAGTACAGTACTGTACAGTGTACAATTGCTGAGGCTGACATGCACAAGATACTTTTAGGTACAGTATTCTGATACTGACTTACAAAAGCAATACATTTTAAAATACAAACCTACCAAACTGGCATTTTGGTGCAGGAGCTGAACGTACAAACTCCATGCAGGTCTGGTTGAAGGGTCCATAGAAAGGGTCGTCTGGGGGTATGGAGATGGGGGCACACTCAGGGTGGAACAACCTGGGGTCTCCTCTCACCAAGTCAGGACAGCAGGCGATGCTCTTGCCACCAGAACCTGTTGGATATGGTGAGTAGAGTGGACAATACAAAACGAAGTCAGGACAACTAGTATGTAAGTGAAGACCAGCCTTGCTCTATTTTTATGAAGGGAAGTACAGTACATGAACAGGGCATCTACATGTGAAGCTGGATACAGTAACAGTATATGCAAACCTTATCAATAAAGGTTTACTATAAATATTCTTGACTCTTTTAGATCTGTGCAGTAAGCATAATACAGTAGTCCACCTGTCTTCCCTTTTCCTATGCCCTCTCTTATCCTACTGAATAACTTCTTAGCAGGCTACTTCTCATACCTTTGGTCTGTGCAGTGAGTGTAATGTCATGGTCCACAAACTGTCCCCAACTCATGGTGAGGACAGAATAGGACTGTGAATCAGCCATCCTGTTGATGTGCACACGGTTGCTCACTTGACGAGCACTTGGCAGGTCTTCCCCATCCTTAGCTCTTCTTAGTGATGATAACCCTGTTGTGTGTTGAACAATATAATTACTAATGAACC
>JAWQEG010000936.1:210000-263797 GCA_033782935.1 Petrolisthes cinctipes | reverse complement strand
AAGAGAGAGAGTGTGTATGTATTTCTGTATGTATTTCTATCTATGTATATATGTATAATCTCTATTTTTATGTATGTATATATATATGTGTAAAACCTATGTATACAGGGTGTATCGCGAGGTATATAATTAAATTACACCAGAGATATAAAATATAATTTTGAGTATATTTTGTTGTATAAAGTATGGTGTGTGTGATCTCAGTAAAGTACAATGAATACTGATATTAAATATTTTAATGTGTGTTGTCAAATGGCAGTGAGCGTCGGAGGGAGTGGAAACCTAATACGTTTTTGGACCAAAGAGGCCTTATTAATTTCATCTTAATAAATGTTATCATGATTGCAATATTTATGTGATGTTCTATAACGTACATTAAATCAATTTTTCAATACAGAGGGATAATACCAGGCCTGTATAAGAAGAAAATACGTGAAATGTAGGGAAATGCTAAGACTTGCAATTTACCTAACCTCCAAAAGATATTAATCATATTTCGTCAAATATTATTTATAGGGGCCTGGTATTATCCCTCTGCATTGAAAATATGATTCAATGTACATTATAGAACATCACATAGATATTGCAATCATGATAAAACTTATTAAGATGAAATAAATTTGACAACACACATTAAAATATTTAATATCAGTATTCATTGTACTTTACTGAGATCACACACACCATACTTTATACAACAAAATATAAGCAAAATTATATTTTATATCTCTGGTGTAATTTAATTATATACTTCGCGATACACCCTGTATATATGTACAGTATGTATATCTATGTATATATGTATGTATGTATGTATAACCTATGTATTTCTATGTATGTATGTATGTATAACCTCTCTGTCTATCTATATATATATGTATGTATGTTTATCTATGTATATATGTATAATCTCTATTTCTATGTATGTATATATGTTTGTACGTATGTATAACCTGTCTATCTATGTATATATATATGTATGTATATATGTATAACCTCTGTATATATGTATTTTCCAGTTCAAAGGTTGCCACTACCACTCTTTATATCTATGTATATATATGTATGTATATATATGTATAACCTATGTATATATATGTATGTATGTATGTATGTATAACCTCTCTATCTATATATATATATATATATAATATATAATATATATATATATATATATATATATATATATATAAAACCTTTCTATTTATATATATATGTATATTTTAACCTCTATGTATATATATATCTATGTATGTATATATATATAATCTATGTATACATTTTTCAGGTAAAGGTCAAAGGTTACCACTACCACTCTGTATATCAGGTCAACACAAGTCAGTCTTCCATGACCTGTTCTGCAGTATTGCCAACTCACCCCTGCAGAGTCTGACCTTCCTTTACCCGTCGCTCTACCTGTCCGTCGGTGACCTCGTTTGCCTCGGCGACTGTGTCAGGAGGTCGAAGCATTTGACCCGACTCAAGCTTCCGAATCTCAAAAGCGTGAGTGAATTTTGTGGTTTTTTAGAGATAATTAGAGATAGTTAGAGAAAATTCCTGATAGCCAAAATTTCCGCCATAAAATTTTGTACATTGTCCTAAAATTTGAGTGATATAGCCTTAAAATTGAGTGAGATAGAGAGAGTTAAATTCAGGAGGTCGAAGCATTTAACCAATCTCAAGCTACCGAATCTGAAAAGCGTGAGTGAATTTGGGTGTTTTTTGGGTATTTTTAGGCATCTTAGGGAAAATTCGAGATAGCCAAAATTTTCGCCATAAAATTGTGTATATTGTGCTAAAATTTGAGTGAGATAGCTTTAAAATTGAGTGAGATAGAGAGAGTTACAGTCAGGAGGTCGAAGCGTTTGCCTCGGCGACTGTCAGGAGGTCGTAGCATTTGACCCGACTCCAGCTTCCAAATCTCAAAAGCGTGAGTGAATTTTGTGGTTTTTAGAGATAATTAGAGATAGTTGGAGAAAATTCGAGATAGCCAAAATTTTCCCTATAAAATTCTGTGTATTGTGCTAAAATTTGAGTGAGATAGCTTTAAAATTGAGTGAGATAGAGTTAAAGTGATAGATTCAACCTTTTCAATCTAAAAAATGTGTGTTATTTTGGGCATTTTAGAGATAATTAGAGATAGTTAGTGAAAATTCGAGATAGAGAAAATTTTCTCTATAAAATTCTGTATATTGTCCTAAAATTTAAGAGAGATAGCTTAAAAATTGAGTGAGATAAAGAGAGTTAAAGTGATATAGAGATATTATTATTATTATTATTATTATTATTATTATTATTTCTTTCTCTCTCTCACTAATTAAATATAAAAATATTCTCCTCTCTCTCTCTCTCTCTCTCTCTCACTCTCTCTCTCTCTCTCTCTCTCTCTCTCTCTCTCTCTCTCTCTCTCAGTAAGAACACTAATTCTCTCACACCTCTCTCACTCCACTCTCACTATTTGAAGACTCTCACACACTCTCACAGGCCTCACACTCACTCACACTCACACTCACTCTCAAATGCCTCTCACTCACTCTCTCACTCTCACACTTCTCTCACACACTCTCACACCTCTCACACACACACTATCTATCTATCCAAAAGAAACATATATTCTCTCTCACACTTCTCCCAGGCCTCTCACTCCACTCTCACTATTTGAAGACTCTCTCACACACTCTCACTCACACTCACTCTCACACTCACTCACTCACTCTCACACTTACTCTCACACTTCTCCCACGCCTCTCACACCTCTTACACACCACTCTCACACACTCTCACACCCTCTCACTACAGATAGAGTACCACATGACCATTCTCACTCACTCTCACACACTCTCACACTATCTATCTATCCAAAAAAAACATTTATTCTCCTCTCTCTTACATTAACTCTCTTTAAAGCTCTCTTACACCTCTCTCACACATTCTCACTCACTCTCACACTATCACTCTCTCTCACTCCACTCTCACTATTGGAAGACTCTCTCACACACTCTTACTCACTCTTACATGCCTCTCACTCACTCTCACACTCTCTCACTCACTCTCACACTCTCTCACTCACTCTCACACTAACTATCTATCCAAAAAAACCCAAATTCTCTCTCACTCAAACTAAATATTAAAAAAACTCATATATTCACTCTCACACTTCACCCACACCTCTCACACCTCTCTCACTCCACTCTCACTATTGGAAGACTCTCTCACACACTGTTACTCACTCTTACATGCCTCTCACACACTCTCACTCACTCTCACACTAATTATCTATCCAAAAAACCCCAAATTCTCTCTCTCACTCAAACTAAATTTCCAAAAAAAAAACAATTCTCTCTCTCTTTCCTCTCCCACTTCTCCCACGCCTCTCCCAGCCCACTCTCACTCACTCTCACTTACTCTCACACCCTCTCACTACAGATAGAGTCCTACATGCACATCCTGCTGGCCGTGGGAGGCTCCAACACGATTCAAACGCTTCGAATCGACTCCAACACTGTCTCACACCTCTCTCACTCCACTCTCACTATTTGAAGACTCTCTCACTCATTCTCATACACTCTTACATGCCTCTCACACTCTCTCACACACTCTCACTCACTCTCATACTAATTATCTATCCAAAAAACCCCAAATTCTCTCTCTCACTCAAACTAAATTTCCAAAAAACCACTAATTCTTTCTCTCTTTCCTCTTCCACGCCTCTCACACTTCTCCCACGCCTCTCACACTTCTCCCAGCCCACTCTCACTCACTCCCACACCCTCTCACTACAGATAGAGTCCCACATGACCATTCTCACTCACTCTCATACACTCTCACACTATCTATCTATCCAAAAAAAACATTTATTCTCCTCTCTCTTACATTAACTCTCTTTAAAGCTCTCTCACACCTCTCTCACACCACTCTCACACCACTCTCACTACAGATAGAGTCCCACATGACCATTCTCACTCACTCTCATACACTCTCACACTATCTATCTATCCAAAAAAAACATTTATTCTCCTCTCTCTTACATTAACTCTCTTTAAAGCTCTCTCACACCTCTCTCACACCACTCTCACACCACTCTCACTACAGATAGAGTCCCACATGACCATTCTCACTCACTCTCATACACTCTCACACTATCTATCTATCCAAAAAAAACATTTATTCTCCTCTCTCTTACATTAACTCTCTTTAAAGCTCTCTCACACCTCTCTCACACCACTCTCACACCACTCTCACTACAGATAGAGTCCCACATGACCATTCTCACTCACTCTCATACACTCTCACACTATCTATCTATCCAAAAAAAACATTTATTCTCCTCTCTCTTACATTAACTCTCTTTAAAGCTCTCTCACACCTCTCTCACACCACTCTCACACCACTCTCACTACAGATAGAGTCCCACATGACCATTCTCACTCACTCTCATACACTCTCACACTATCTATCTATCCAAAAAAAACATTTATTCTCCTCTCTCTTACATTAACTCTCTTTAAAGCTCTCTCACACCTCTCTCACACCACTCTCACACCACTCTCACTACAGATAGAGTCCCACATGACCATTCTCACTCACTCTCATACACTCTCACACTATCTATCTATCCAAAAAAAACATTTATTCTCCTCTCTCTTACATTAACTCTCTTTAAAGCTCTCTCACACCTCTCTCACACCACTCTCACACCACTCTCACTACAGATAGAGTCCCACATGACCATTCTCACTCACTCTCATACACTCTCACACTATCTATCTATCCAAAAAAAACATTTATTCTCCTCTCTCTTACATTAACTCTCTTAAAAGCTGTCTCACGCCTCTCACACCTCTCCCACGCCACTCTCACTCAGGGCCATATTCCTAGACCTTCGCAAATGCGATGACCACGATGTAAATACTACCGTGATGATGGTTGTCGAGATCGCACTTGCCCGTATTCCAAGTGTTGGTGGTAGCGCGTAGCTAAGGCGAGCCACTAGCCCCAGCAGCAGGGGTACCAATGTATGGGAAACGAGATGAAAGAAGTGAATGAAATGTAATATACCGTCTTATTAGAGTTATCTTGATGTTTTCAACACATAATATAAAAGTACACGGCATAATTTTCTTTCTATAGTGGCCAAAAATGTAGTTAGATGTAAAATAAATAATAAAACAATGGAATCACCGATGGCCAGCCTGTTTTATACGCTAAGAAAGCAGGCATCGTTACAAACTGTAATGTAAATAGAGTGGAATTATCTTTATCCCGTACTGCTTTACTCTCTTACCGACTAATTGTCAACATGAGTGGATTGTACTGAAGATATAGTAAATATTAAATGCAACACATCCATTATTTGATCACGTATCACTGAAAAAGAGATATTTGTAGCACTGCTGTATGTAAACAAAGCAGCATGGTCCCCGCGCTACACAAACACAGGTAGTCCGGTAGTCCCGTCCCCATTCCACACTTTGCTGTACTACAGACAACATGGACAGAACTGCACCACTATCCCAGACTCAGAGGATGGCTTTGTTGAACCTCATTAAGGAGAGGGACAACATAGTTAATAACAAATCAACAGCTCCTGGTATAATAGAGGCAAAGAAGAGGACGTGGGAAGAAATTGTTTTGAAATTCAATGCCCTCAACCCTGACCAACAACCCAGGTCCTCCAAACAACTCAAGAGGAGCTACGACCACGTGAAAAGAAAGTGAGTAATATTTGGCAGAATATATAAGCTTTGTAAGGTACTTCATTAAAATAAATATAGGTATTTTATTTTAAGTATTTTCAAGGGTCACACTCCTGTACTGTGGTGTAAATTTAAGAGTAGGATAGACCCAATAGTACTGGATATATATATATGGTTGGGATATTGCTATTTATTCTTGACTGCACTGTGGTAGAGGCATTATTTCCCCTTCAAGAAGAAGTCCAAATATAATTCTAAACAACCTTATTTCTTTCTTATATTTCTTATATAATGTTAGGCTTTCCTTTTGGTTTAAATCCTTTTCCTTTTTTATTCTATCGATTACCCTGAAATTTCTTTTAATATTTTCTTTCTTTAGTTTCTTTATAGTGAGTTCATTTAGCTCTAATTCTTTAGTTATTTCCTGTGTACTTTTGATCCATTTTTCATTTCTATGACTTTCTTTTAATCTGTTATATATTTCACCTACCAGAGTATTTTCTTTGTTTAATAAATATTTTACATATCCCACCCTATTGGTGATTAACCTTGTTTCTACACTTGATGCACCAATTTCCCCTCTCAAGGTACATGTTGGAGTTCCATTAACTGCTCCTAAGATATTTCTATAAACTTTATTTTCTATACTTTGTAGTTTCCTTATTTCATTCTTATTAAAATGTATTATGTCTGTTCCATACATATGGATGGTAGGGCCACATTTTTCCAAAAGCATTTTCCTATTAATAATTTATTGCTGCTCCTTGTTATCACTGATGGTACCAAATTACTTAATTTTTGTGCTTTTTTAATTAATTCTTCTTTATATGTTTTAAAACAGGTTTTTTTATTGTCAATCACAAATCCTAAATATTTAATACTGTCCACCACCTTAATTCCCCCTATTTCCTCAGGTGTCTCTCTTGAATTATAAATTAAAATATTACTTTTATTCATATTTATATCCAACCCTGCTTCTGCAACTATATTTTGTAAGTGTATTATGTATTCCTTTGTTTCCTTTATTGACCTAGTTAATCCCAACCCATCATCTGCACAAAACAGTGTGTTTATATATAAGTTTTCCTCCTTGTATCCTATGTTTATGTTATTTAATTTTAGAATTATCATATATATATGTTATCAGTTTAAAAAGTGTTGTTGATCCTGTACAACCCTGTTTAATCCCACTTGTAATGTAGCTAACCAGTAATGGAAAAGATAAGGCTCCTCAAGGTTTCCAAACAATACCATACCTTGTTATGATCATATTTAGATTTAGGTATTTTTTCATTACATATTTGTTGTCTTCCTCCAGGGTGAAAGACGAGGACAGGGAATTCAAAAAGAAAATAAAAGTTACTGGTGGTGGTTGTCCTCCAACCCCTCCAAAGGCAACGGAGGAGATTGCCCTGGCCTCATCAATGATGACCGTTGATTTGTCCATGGGCAATGATGTCTTTGAGACATTTAACGTGGAACCAGTGCACAACAGCAGTGCTGCTGATGTGTATGAACTACAAGAAGAAGGTAAGTTCAGTGTGATATACTTTCAATTCCAAGTGTGTGTGTCCTCACTAGTAAAGAACATGCCACTCATTACTCTCGGCACCAACTGAGTTTCATATTAATTATCAAATTAAACATGAGTAACATTAGGAAATGAACAATCTTATAAGGGACTTGTTAAACAGTGGGGCAAGCTCATCCCTAGGTTCAGATCTTGCAATTATCCAGCCAGATCTGTAGTTATTTTTTTTTTTTTTCAATTTTACAATATGCTAAACATAACAATGTGTAAAGGTACATTATAAACAATAATACATAAATTATATGACCATGATTTGATTTTTATTTATTTTTTTTAATGTGGAAGGAACATTGAACATTATTTATATGTTCAATAGTGTACTACTGTATTATGTAACATGATTTGCTTTACACAGCTTCCTTCTGGTACCATATAAGAAAGATACCCTTGTTATCAGCAGGTCAACTACATTTATCTACAGTATTTTTAAATTTAAATAATATATAAAAATATGTGTTCTGTATATGGATTACTTTGTACATTAATAGAAATTTTTTAATACCGAACTTATATGAGTGCACTATGGCAAGCAGTCTAGGGTATTGTTTGGTTTTGACAGTAATGAGTTTTGGGTTACATCATACTGAAAATGATTTATGAAAGTCAGCAATTGCATTGTTGGTTCCTTTAACATTTTATTTCATTGCAGTTGTAGATGATCCTGGTGTTCCCGGAGTGTCTGGGATTTCCTATATTAACCCAACCTATCCAACTCATCCTTCCAAGTCCCTTGATCCTGTCCCCCTCCCAGTTGCCTCAGCTTCCACCTCCACATCACCCTCTCCCACCCCAAGATCACCTGCAGTCATCACAGCCACACCACACCGTCCACTGAACACCACTATTCCCTCTGTGGGGTCTCTGACAAAAAAGCGTCCTCGTAGTAACATTAGGTATTCTGCCAAGGACGATGCATATTTGTGTCGCTCCAGGCAAGAAGAATACCATAGATCAAAAATGGCTCAAATGCAAGAAATTCATGCACTTGAAGTTGAGTTCATGAAACAAAAAATGAATTTTTTGACTGAGGTAAAAGGTCAAGTAGATGACCTTCACAGTAAGTTCACTGAGGTCATTGCATCAGCTAAAAGGGCTTATGATGCAATGGCCCCTTTGGATGATGTTTAGGCTCTTAATGACTTTACTTTTTATATTCTATTATTATTATATTAATTTTTTTTTTTTTTTATATAGCATTAGTGATAATTTTTACTGAATTTTTATATTTTTATATTTATGCAATTTAAAGTAAGAACAGGATATAATTTTATATTCTTTTATGTATGTATGCAATTTAAAGTAAGAACAGGATATATTTTTATAATCTTTCATGTATGGTGTACAGTATTAATTTAATATATTAACTTTTTCCATGTAGTTGCCAAGATATTCAAGTCAAAGATAACAAGAACACTGAGAAAATAGTTATAACATTAGTGAGAATATTTATTGACTATTTATTAAGGTGATATTGTTGCCTTAATTAATTTTATATTAATGCAATTTAAAGTAAGAACAGGATATAATTTTATATTATTTTATGTATGATGTACAGTATTAATCTAATATATTAACTTTTTTCATGGAGTTGCCCAAATATTGGAGTCAAAGATAACAAGTACAAAGAAACACGGTTTTAACATTAAAGAGAATATTTATTGCTGTTACACCCTTTGTGTCATTGGGACTATAAAACTGTTGCATGATTAAATAATTATCAATATCCTTACACACTTTCAATGTCCAAAAAACACAAATACAAATAAACCATAGTGTTATTATTTGGATTGGCCAAAACTATAACCAAATACATTGAGCACAAAGAAAATATATACAGCTTCATAATAATGCATGCACTTGAAATTGAGTATATGAAAGAAAAAATAGAAAATCTTAAAGGTTACCAGGAATTTAATGAAGTATGTGAAGTAGATGAATTCACCAGTAACCTCATATCAGTCCTTGCATAAGCTAAAAGCGTTTATAATGCATTGGGCCCTTGGATGATGTTTAGATGACTTAGCTTTTGATATTTAATGGAATGCTTATTTGCAATAATTGATTTTATATTTATACAATTTAAAGTAAGAACAGGACATAATTTTATGTATGATGAGAACGTCTCTGAAATATATTAACTTTTTTGCATGGAGTTGCCAAAATATTGGAGTCAAAGATAACAAGTACAGAGAAACACAGTAATAACATTAGAAAGAATATTTATTAAGGTTAATCTGAAATTTTTGCCATAATTCATTTTATATTTATGCATTTGAAAGTAAGAACAGGACATAACAAGAACCAGGAGAAAATGCAGCTATAACATTAGTAAGAATATTTATGGCCTATATTTTAAGCTGAGATTTATGCAATAATTTATTTTATATTTCTGTATTTGTGCAATTTAAAGTAAGTAGAGGAGCATCTTACCCCAGGTAGGTAAATATACGTAAACAAAATTTTTAGAGGCAACTTGACTTGCAATTATTCACTTATCTAAAAGAATCTATCCACAATTCCTGCTCGACGGGCATGACCATGATGATTGTGGTCTTCCCTAATGTCCTGAGGAACAACTGGTGGCTCTATTATATCCTCAGCATCATCACCCAATGGGAGTCTGTTTAGGATTGCAATATTATGGAGCACTGCACACGCAACAATGATATTCTTGGTATTACTCAACTTTGTTCGTACTGGGATGGACAAGACAGCGAAACGTCTTTTTAAAACCCCAAAAGCCCTTTCAATAACGTTTCTAGTTTTCACGTGTGCGGCGTTATATCGAACTTCTTTTTCTGTTTGGGGTGTCAGGTATGGCGTTAGCAGGTATGACCGACAAGCATATCCACTGTCACCTAGCAAAAAGCCACGGTACCTGCCTTCCTCTAGTGCATCACAAAGTCTAGACTCATTTAATATTCGTGAATCATGTGCACTCCCTGGTCAGTTTACTGCTATATTAGTGAATTTAAGGGAGGCATCACAAACACCCATGACATTAATAGAAAAGTACCCCTTCCTGCAGCGGTATATCTCTGCATCCTGCCCCCCAGGACTTTTAATGGGGATGTGAGTGCCATCAACGCAGCCAATGACACCTGGCATTCCTGCAAAGTCAGAGAATTGCTGCATTATTTCTCCTTCACTGGCTGGATTAGGGAACTTGATGTACTCTCGGGCAAGTGATGCAATTGCTATGCATGCATTCTTCACTATCTTGCTGACACTTGGCTGTGACATATCTGTGCAGTCCCCCAATGTCAGCTGGTAGTTGCCAGTGGCAACATACCTCAGGGTAACCAGCACCTGAAGTTCTGGTGAAATTCGGAGACCTGTAGAGGAAATAAATCACAAACCTCACTAACACTGTAAAATAGATGGATACCCCACTACTAAGCATACTAAATACTGTGTTCCATTACTGTACTACAAGATAGGTTCTGTATAGTACTCTTTCCCCTGTAATATTTGGAGCAAATAGGTAAAAACTATGCTAGAGGTGTTCAGTTTTGTTTTGAAAAGCCTTATTTTTAAAAGTACTCATATGTCAACCTTATTCACCTAAAGGCAGCCTCTATAAATTATATACCTTAATTCAGATTATTTCCTTTCCCTTTATATACACTCACAATCACGCTTTTTGGCCAGTTACTAGGTAAGGAACACTCATATGATAATAATATTCAACAGGTCAGTGACTAATCTCACTCCCACATCACCATGTTTAACATTATGTTTAACATTACAGTCACCACCCCAGATACACCTTCATAGTTTGCACCCAATCAAATTGTATTCACTAAAATTATATCTACCTCGTCTGTTATTGGAAGTTGGTAGCTGCTCCTGTATTTTCTCCAGAAGATCTTGGACACAAACTTTGGAAAGCCTGTACCTCTCCAGGAATTCTTTGTCAGAGTACAGAACAAACGGATCTGTTCTCTCAACAAACCTGCGTGTCCTCCTTCCATTTATCTCTTCCCATTCCGCTATCTCCTCTAGTTCATGAATGTGGTGGCGATAATCAGCCATGCTGCACAATGGGAATAAAGGATAATTTTGGTAATAATCTTCCCCATGTGATGTTAATTTAGATATTAGGTTAGGTTAGGTCTGCATAATTCTATAATAAAAACCTTCCCAGCTACTGGAATATAATGAACCTTTATAAATCCTGATTATGTTAGGTCAGGTCAAGTAACTTTAAATAAAGTTATGCACTCACAAAATTATGGGCAGCAATAATTAGAACAAGTAAAAATATGCACGAAAAAGTACCAAGTGGGAAAAATAATTTCTGTGGCTCATCTGAAATATTACCCAACTTCCCTGAACTATCAAGCCCTGCTCTCTTTAATCGGTGCATTCAGCCTCTTTCAAGGAAATAAAACGTGGTCAAAATGTACTGTTGGCCATTCAAATCAACAGATAATAATGGAATGTGCTCATACCAAACTCTCTTCTCCCATGTCATATTATGGCACTGGGAATTGTTGGGCTTTTAGATGGGAGTATTTGAGGGAAATATAAATGCCTGTTTTGGAGGTTAACACCAGATTTACGCATACACTCAGCTGGACATCAAATTAATATGCCAAAAACAGTACCATTTACAGTATTTTCGTACACGTGATATTGGCTTCATCATTTCATATGTTCATGAATACCGTACAGGTAGCAAATCACAGAAAATTTACTTCTGCAAGCTAATAACACGTAAATAAATATCTTAAACATTCATACTAACCTTCTAAGTAGACGTAAAGTCGATGATAAAATCTGAATTGTAGTGGCGTGGATGTTGTGGACAAGCGGTACTGACAAGCTCTTCTCCCATTCTCGGAGGTAACACAACATCTTCGAAACGGTCAAAGCAAAGTGTCTTTTTGGCAGGACAAGGAGTGTTTTTGTAATGTACAATATTTTCTGCATGTTTTCTTAACATAACTTTCATATCTACACCAAAATAAAATGTTTCTTATGACATTTTATTCATGGTGCTTTTTGCATAGAGTACCCATGAGAAGGGGGTGGGCTTCTCACGCACAATCACCATCGTTCCAATGTTTTCTGTGTATGCGTAGGAGATGCTGCCGACTATGAATGCGGCGCTCTCATGCCGTCGCAAAAGCGAAAGGACTAGGAATATGGCCCTCACTCTCACACCCTCTCACTACAGATAGAGTCCTACATGCCCATCCTGCTGGCCGTGGGAGGCTCCAACGCGATTCAAACGCTTCGAATCGACTCCAACACTGTCTCACACCTCTCTCACTCCACTCTCACTATTGGAAGACTCTCACACACTCTTACTCACTCTTACATGCCTCTCACACACTCTCACTCACTCTCACACTAATTATCTATCCAAAAAACCCCAAATTCTCTCTCTCACTCAAACTAAATTTCCAAAAAACCACCAATTCTTTCTCTCTTTCCTCTCCCACGCCTCTCACACTCCTCCCAGCCCACTCTCACATACTCTCACTCCCTCTCACTACAGATAGAGTCCTACATGCCCATCCTGCTGGCCGTGGGAGGCTCCAACGCGATTCAAACGCTTCGAATCGACTCCAACACTGTCTCGGTGTGGGATAAGGCGTTCCAGTTGGCTGTCACCTCCCTCAGACACAACTCCACCCTTCGCACACTCTCACTCGCACACTGGACCTTCGACTTGCAGGTACGGTGCGAAAAAGTGTGTGAAGTTGTGCGAAAGTGTGCGAAAGTGTGCGAAAAAGTGTGTGAAAGAATGCCTGAGAAAGAGAGAGAGTTTGAAAAAGTGTGTGTGTGAGAGAGAGAGAGAGGTGTGGGATAAGGCGTTCCAGTTGGCTGTCACCTCTTTCAGACACAACTCCACCCTTCGCACACTCTCTCTCGCACACTGGACCTTCGACTTGCAGGTACGGTGCGAAATAGTGTGTGAAAGTGTGCGACAAAATGTAAAATTGTGTGAAAAAGTGAAATTGTGTGAAAAAGTGTGAAATTGTGTTAAAAAAAAGTGCGAAAGTGTGTGAAAAAAGTGCGAAAGTGTGTGAAAAAAAGTGCGAAAGTGTGCGAAAAAAATGTAAAAATGTGCAAAAAAATGTAAGAAAACGTGTATAAATGTGCGAAAAAACGTATAAATAAGTGAAAAAGGTGTGAAAGAGTGTGCGAAAGTGTGTAAAAAGTGTAAAATTGTGCGAGAGAGCGAAAGAGTGTGTCAAAAAGTAAAAAGTGTGTGATAAAGTGTGCGATAAAGTGTTCAAATAAGTGTGTGAAAATTGTAAAAATATTTTTGAACAAGTTTTAAAAAAGTGAGAGATAGAGAGACTATGTGTGTGAAAAAGAGTGTGTGTGTGCGAAAGAGAGAGAGAGTGTATGTGTGTGTGTGAAAGAGAGTGTGAGATATTTATTTATATATTATTATTATTATTATTATTTACTTGGCAACACTTATTATTATTATTATTATTATTATTATTATTATTATTATTATTATTACTATTATATTTACTTGAAAACACTGTATTATTATTATATATATACTTGCCAACACTGTATTATTATTATTATTATTATTTACTTGGCAACACTGTATTATTCTCATTTCAGGACAAGCATCTGGCAACACTGTACTATTATTATTATTATTATTATTATTATATATATACTTGGCAACACTGTATTATTATTATTTACTTGGCAACACTGTATTATTCTCATTTCAGGACAAACATCTGGCAACACTGTATTTACAAGACCTCCTCACCCACTCCAAACTGACCGACCTCAACTTGACCCAGTGTACTTTTGACCTCTCTAACGGGGTCACCATGGCCCCCACCTTGCTCCTGCCCCCCCTACTGGCACCCCCCCACGCCCAGGCATCCCCCCAGCACCACGGGACTCACTGGGGGGCGGGGGGGGGGGGAGCCAAAATGTACACGGGTGTCAAAATTTTCAAGTTGTCAGATCTACGCTTCAAGGAATTTCCGGGTTTTTTGAGGAAGGGGTATTTGCTGATGCCTTACCTCAGGAATTTCCCCAAGTGAGTTTTTTTTGGGTATTTTTAGGTGTTTTAGGGTATTTTTAGGTGTATATTTGTTCTTTTAGGATATTTTGGGGTATTTTTAGGTGTGTTTGAGGTATTTTTTAGGTGTATATTTAGGGTTTTTTCAAGGAATTTCTGGGGGTTTTGAGGAAGGGGTATTTGCTGATGCCTTACCTCAGGAATTTCCCCAAGTGAGTTTTTGGGGGTATTTTTAGGGACATTTTGTTTTGTTTTTTAGGGTAATTTTAGTTATTTGGGAGGATTCTCTGGTATTTTTAGGTCTTTTGGGGTTTCTGGGATTTTTGGGGTATTTTTTAGGTGTGTATTTGGAGGTTTTAGGGATTTTTGGGTGTTTTGAGGAATGGATATTTAATGATGACTTACCTCCGGAATTTCCCCTAGTGAGTTTTTTGTGGATTTTTTGGATATTTTTGGGATTCTTGGGGAGAGTTTTAGGGATTTTTGGGGTATTTTTAGTTATTTTAGGGATTTTCTGTTGTTGTTTTTTTAGTTTTTTTTGGGTGTTTTTTGAGGAAGGGATATTTACTGATACCCTAGCTGAGTAATTTCCCCAAGTGAGTTTTGGGGTATTTTTAGGTGTATATTTGGGTTTTCTAGGGTAATTTTAGTTATTTGGGGGGATATTTAGGGATTTTGTGTGGTATTTTTTAGGTGTGTATTTGGAGGTTCTTAGGGATTTTTGGGTGTTTTTGAGGAAGGGGTATTTACTCATGCCCTATTTGAGGAATTTCCCAAAGTGAGTTTTTTGGGGTATTTTTTGGTGTATATATATATATTTTTTTTAGGGTATTTTGGGGTATTTTTAGGTGTGTATTTGGGGTTTTTATTAAGGAATTTCCGGGGGTTTTGAGGAAGGGGTATTTACTCAGGAATTTCCCCAAGTGAGTTTTTTCTAGGGTTTTTTTTTGGAGGTAATTTTGAGTATGCTTTTCAATTAGTATTATTATTTTATTATTATTATTATTATTATTATTATTATTATTATTATTATTATTATTATTATTACTATTATTATTATTATTATTATTACTATTATTATTACTATTATTATTATTATTATTATTATTATTACTATTATTATTATTATTACTATTATTATTATTACTATTATTATTATTATTATTATTATTATTATTCTAACACATTATATATTATACATACATATACACTCACCCCATCGCTATATTAACGCGCTCTATACATTAACACACACTGTAACACAACATACACACACTCTAATTCAATATATTCTAACACAGTGTAATTCCTTACCAACACACTCTAGCATCATTTCAGCCTGACCCAGCCGTCGTCACACACGCACCCCACCACATATAACCCAACTATCTTATACACCCCATGACTATATTAACACACTCTATACACCACACACACATAACACACTCTATCACATATTAACACACTCTAATACACTACAAAATACTCTTATATATTCTAACGCACTCTACCATCATTGCAGCCTAACCCAGCTGGACCTGTCGTCGTCACACACGCACCCCACCACACTCGACGACTCCTCTGCCATCACCTTCTTCACTCTGCTCTCAACGCACCTCAAGAGAGTGCGTGAACTCTCTCTGGCCAACTGGGAGTTCAGTTTCGCACACTATGTGGATACGTGTGTGCGAATTGGAGTGCGTGTGAGAGGGTGTGTTGAGCTGAGGGTCCTGTGCCTGGATAAAGTGCGTGAGGTGCGTTTGCTGGAAGGTTTGGGTGTGTGTGTAGGTGGAGACGAACACACTCTGTCCCAACAACAGGCTCTAGGGTGCGTTGGTGGGATGGACGCACTCTCTCTAACACACCCTGGTGTTAGTAGTACTAGTAACGCACTCAGTAGTAGTAGCGGTGGTGGAAATAAAGATGCGTTCTTGGGGGGAGGGGTGGTGGGTGCGTTGGGGGGCGGTATGGAGGAAACGCACTCACACTCACTCCTTCCCTGCCACAACACACTCTTACACCAATTCGTCCACCACATCCCCAAACTTAACGAACTCAGCGTCTGCTACTACCAACAACGCACTCAGCACACTCAGAACGCACTCACAAACCGGATGCCGCTGACCGAGGAGTGCGTTGGGAGGCTGGGTGCGTGCTTCCTGGCCCACTGGAACACCAACACACTCCGCTTCAAGCTCAAGTTCTTCGGCCTCCATCCCCGGGTGGAGAACGCACTCACCCACGCACTCAGGAAGGACGGAGTGAGTGTGTGTGTGAGTCAGGGATATCCACTCGTGATTACGGTTAAAAGGGGATATTTTATGAGGAGGTGATGACGCACTCTGATATCACACTCATATAATAACGCACTCTGATTAGGTCAAGAGGGGATACTTTATGTGGTGACAATGCACTCTATTATAAAAAGAGCTCTGATAACACTTTAATAATAACTAATCCAATAATGCACTCCAATGTAATAACACACTCTAATTAGGTAACATACTCTAATATTAATCTCACTCTGATTATGTAAAGAGGGGATATTTTATGAGGTGACTACGCACTCTGATAACACACTCTAATATAACACACTTTAATGTAATAACACACTCTAATTAGGTAACACACTCTAATATTAATCTCACTCTGATTATGTAAAGAGGGGATATTTTATGAGGTGACTACGCACTCTGATAACACACTCTCGTATAACACTCTAATTAGGTAACACACTCTAATATTAATCACACTCTGATATGTAAAGAGGGGATATTTTATGAGGTGATGACGCACTCTGATGTGATGATAACACACTTTAATATTAAACACACTCTGATTAGATTAAGATGAGATGAGAAGGTCTAATATAATAACACACTCTTATATCGAACTCTGATATAATAACACACTCTAATGTAAAAAGCACTCTAATAACACTTAAATAATAACTAATCAAATAACACACTCTAATATTAAACAGACTGATTATTTAAAGAGGGGAGACTTTATAAGGTTATAATGCACTCTGATGTAATAACACACTCTAATGATGCATACTTTATGAAAAGGTGATAACACACTCTAATTTGGTTAAGGGAGATATTTTATGAGATGATAGCACACTCTAATTATGTAACACACTCTAATATTAATCTCTCTCTGATTATGTAAAGCAAGGATAATTTTATAATAACACACTCTAATAGTTAGGTTAAGGGGGAATATTTTATGAGGTGGTGATGACGCACTCTAATATAATAACACACTGATTATGTGAATAGGGGATAATTTTATAACACACTCTAATCCTAATGATGACACACTCTAATATAATAACACACTCTGATTATGTGAATAGGGGATAATTTTATAACACACTCTAATCCTAATGATGACACACTCTAACTCACTCTAATAAGGATTCAATTTAACACACTCTAATGTTTGGGTAGCATTTTAATAACGCACTCTGGGTAGGTAAAGAGGGTATATATATTTTATAGGACTATAATAACGCACTCACCCACACATTCAATGACGCACTCAATTAAAAAGACATTCACTCAACGCACTCAAATGAGGCAGATGGTGACGCACTAAACACACCCGCTTACTTTAGATAGAGATTGAGTGCGTTTATAGAGTAGTGAGAGAAACGCACTCAAATTGTAACACACTCTAAAACGCACTCAAATTGTAGGTAAAGTGAGTGTGTGTGCGTGAGAGAAATTTTTTAAAGACAGTAATAATAATAATAATAATAATAAAAAATAATAATAAAAATAATAATAATAATAATAATAATAAAAATAATTAAATAAAAAATAATAATAATAATACAGTGTTGCCAGATGCTTGTCTCCTGGAAAGAAAATGAAATGCAGTGTTGCCAAGTAAATAATAATAATAATAATAAAACATTCCAGAAATTTATACATATATATTTATAAGTAATTTACATATTAATATTTACAATTTATATTTACATGATTATTTTTATAAAAAAATTTACATATTAAATATTTTTTCAACCTATATATATATATTTACATTGAGAATTTACATAGAATTTACATAGGTATAATTTACATATTATTTACAAGAATTTACATTCAGAATTTACATAGAAATTACATATTAATTACAAGAATATACATATTAATTACAAGAATTAACATATTAATTACAAGAATTTACATAATTACAAGAATCTATCTATCTATCTATCTATCTATCTATAGCTCCGACGCTTCGTTCCCTCCGGGAACTCCTCCCAAGGGGGTGGCCACGGCAGAAGTGTCTCCAGTTCTCCCTGTTCCAACACTCCCTCCTTACTTGTTCAAGCCCTACTCTGTCCCTCATGTTTCTCTCCTTTACATACTCTTCCACTCTGTTCTGCCATCTGACCGGTGGTCTGCCTCTCACACCAGGTCCTACAACTTCACTTCCATACACCTTCTTTACAAATTCCTCGCCTTGCATTCTCTCTACATGTCCAAACCATCTCAATGTATTATGTTTCACTCTCTCAACCACTCCACACTCAATACCAATTGCCTTCTCACTCATACCACATCTCTCATATACACTCTCATTACTTTCTCCATCCCATCTAGTAAGTCCACATGCTCCTCTCAAGTAACTCATTTCCACAGCACCTATTCTAGACTGATGAGCCCTACTCTATGTCCATGTCTCCGACGCATATGTCAGTGTTGGCAGGATTATACTATTTCGTAGTCCCCTTTTCACTTCCATACTCACACTTCTACCCTTCATAATCCTCCCCTGTGATCCTATGACCTGTCTACCCTTCACTGCTCTCTCCCTAATTTCTCCTTCCATACTTCCATGTTTACACATAACTGTACCCAGGTACTTAAACTCCTTCACTTCCTCCATCCTCTCACCCCTCAGAGTTATCTCACACTTCGTCCCAGTTGGTACAGCCACTCTATAAGGTGTAGCAAAGTCAATCACTTCAGTTTCTGCTCTTTCAAATACCATCACTTTACTTTTACCCACATTCACCTTCAATTTCCTTCGTTTACACACAGACTGAAATTCGTCCACCACTCTCTGTAAATTCCTTTCATTCTCAGCCATCAACACAGTGTCATCCGCAAACAAACTTGCCACCAGGGACCAGTTTGCTTCATTCAGCCTCAACTTCACCCCCAGACCATTCACTTTGGCTTTCACCTCTCTCATACAACCATCCATATATATATTGAACAACCATGGTGACATAACACACCCCTGTCTCAGCCCTACACTAATATTAAAACTCTCACATGCTTTTGCATCTGCATAAAAAGCCTCAATGCCTTTCAGCAAAGGCCCCCAAACACCATAAATTCTCAACACCTCTGTCATAGCTTTCCTATCAACTCTATCGTATGCCTTCTACAAGTCCATGAAGGCAGCATACAACTTCTTACCCTTCCCAATATACTTGTCCACTATTGATTTTAATGCAAATATTTGGTCCACACATCCTCTACCCCTTCTGAACCCTCCCTGCTCCTTACTAACTTTATTCCCTGTTACTTCAATCAGTCTTTCAGTCAGAACCTTCCCGTAAACCTTCCCCGGTACACTAAGAAGGCTTATTCCCCTATAGCTACCACACTCATCCTTACTTCCCTTCCCCTTATACAAAGGTACAATTATGGCTCTCCTCCAATCCTCTGGCACCTCTCCCGGCCTCCAGGCCAATGTACATATAAGCAACATCCACTCCACCACTACCTCCCCCCCACACTTTAACATTTCCGCAGTTATCCCATCCACCCCTGGTGCCTTTCCCATCTTCAACTTTCCTATTGCTTTCCTAACCTCTTCCCTTCCTAATTCTCCCTGTACATCCTGTCGTCTACCACCTGCCTCCATCCCCATGCATGTCACCACCGCCTCCCCTTCCGTCCTCCCATTCATCAACCGATCAAAATGCCTCTTCCACACTTCTTTCACTTCCTCACTTCTACTCACAGTAACTTCATCTTCACTCTTCATTCTCACACTACCAGACTTTCCTTCTCCTCTTTCTCTTTTAACTTCCTTCCAGAATAATTTCTTGTTCTCTTTAAACTTTTCACTCAGCTTCATACCAAACTCCTCATCCACTCTCCTTTTACTCTCACTCACCATCCTTTTCACTTGTCTCTTACACACATTATATTCTCTTTTCCATCTCTCTCTCACTTCTTCCGGCACATTCCTCTGTAGTGTTCTCCGATATGCCTTCCTCTTATCCTCTACAGCATCTTTCATTTCTTCTGTCCACCAAGCACTCCCTTTCTTGCCCCTCTTCTGTGTTTTATATCCTACTACCTCTGCTGCTGTCCTCAAAACTATCATCTTAAACATTTCATACACCGCATTCACTCCCACTCTCTCCCCTATCCCCATCCTTACATCCCCCAGCACCTCACCCACCCTCCTCTTATATTCCTCCTTATACTCTTTTACATCTAATTTCCCACTAGCCACCTCCCTCTTATTCCTCACCCCTTCATCCCTCCTACTATACTCCCACTTAACCCTAACCTTCATCCTCACCAACACCGCAAAATGGTCGGAGCAATGGACCATTCCTCTCACCACTTTTGCGTCATACACATCCTTCCTCAACCTTTCATCCACTGCCACATAATCAATCAAACTCTTCTGCTCTCCTCTCTCATCCCTTCTCTTCCATGTATACCTGTGGATCATCTTGTGCTGAAAGAAGGTGTTCGCCAAGAACAACCCCCTCTCAGCACAGACATCCACCAGATACTCACCATTCTCATTTGTTCCTTCTACACCCCATTTACCCACAATATTCCCCATTTCCTCACCTCCCACCTTTCCATTCATGTCTCCCATCATCACTACTCTCCTTCCATTATCAATTCCTCTCAGACATGTATTCAACTCTTCCCAAAACACTCTCATCTTCTCTCTCCCCTTCTTACTCTTTTCATTCACTGGTGCATAAGCACACACCCAAGCATACTTCACCAAGCCAATCTTTCCAGTCATCCATACTATTCTTGACCCATTCCACCCATGTCCATCCACTCCCTTCCACACCCACGGAGACACCAACAGCGCACACCCTTCCTTCCCTCTTCCTTTACTCTTTTCATTCATACCCGTCCATACTACTCCTCCCTCCATTCCCTCCCACAGTCCACTCTCCCTTCCTTCCTGACACTCAACCACTCCACATCCTTTCACGTGTGTCTCCGTCACTCCCATCACATCCACTCTTCCTTTCTTAAAACATTCTACAATCTCTCGCCTCTTGGTCCCATCCGTTATTCCATTCACATTCACAGCTACCACTCTCATACAATCCCTCTTCCCTACTTCCTCTACAGGGCAACCCGGAGACTCCCCCCCCCGCCAGTAGCCATAGCTGTCCACTCCCCCATTGGGGGGCCACTGATGGCTGGCAAGGCCAATGCAGTGCTCATTCCCGGAGGGACACGGGCCGTCGGCATTGTCAAAAGCTAAAAACAAGGTCATAAATTTAAAAGAAATTATCACAAAATATAAAAACATTTAGTCATAGAAATTAAAATCTTAAAAACACTAAAATACAATAAAAATACAATAAAAACCTTAAAACCTATATGTGGGGGAAGCTAGGTCTCGCCCCCACACCACCTTCCCCTTTGGCTCCACCTCCTGAATGGATAAAAACTAGATTTACATTAAAGATTTACATAATTATTTACACAGGCATAATTTACCTATTTACATTATTAATTTGCATAGAATTTATGTGAATTTACATTAATTTATGAGGTATTTACATTAAGAATTTAAATGAATTTACAAGGAATTTACATAGGTTGTGTTTTTATGAATATTTTACAAAGAAATTACAAATTACAAAGTAATTTACATTAATTTATAAGTGATTTACATAGGTATAATATACATTAATTTATAAGAAATTTACATAGAATTTACATTATTATTTACAAAGAATTTACATTTATACATTCCTGAGATTTACATTAATTTACATAATATTAACATTAAGAATTTCTATGAATTTATATAAGAGGTTGTGTTTACATAAATAATAAATAATTTTAAATAATAATAATGTGTTTTATTTTTGCATATGTATGAATGTATGCATATTAATAATAAAGTTTTAAATTTTATTAATTATTTATATATTAAAAGTTTCAATTTTCATAATAGAATAAAATAGTTTCCCCTAAATAAATATAATAAAATAGTCAACCTTAAAAATAATAAAAATATACACGTTTTCTGTGATGTAAAAATTACGTTTATAAATTAAAATGGTTCCCCCAATAATAATTAAAAAAATAAATTAGTTACCCTTGAAAGTTATACTAAAAATCTACGTTTTCTATGATATAAAATATGTAAATTAAAATAGTTTCCCTAATTATAAAAAAATAAAATAGTTATCCATAATCAATAAAGAAAATAGTCAGACTTAAAAATAAAAAAAATAAAAAAGTTTTCTATGATACGTATGTAAATTAAATTAGTTTCATTAATTATAGAAAAATGAAATAGTCATACTTAAATAATAAAATAAAATATTTTCCCATAAAAACTAAAAAAAATAATTTCCCTTGAAAATAAAATATAATAGTTATCCCTAAAATTTATGAAACAACTAACATTTTCTATAAGGGAAAATACCTGTATAAATTAAAATAATTACCTTTAAAAATAAAATAAAATAGACTACCTGTTAATATTTCACAATCAATACATTTTCTATAACACAATCATCAAAGAAAACCAAATAATATAAATAAAATCTACGGGAATTGTTGGCCAGACTTAAAAAAAAAAAAAAAAATTTAGCCTTGGGGCAAATTTTTCGTCAAAATTTACCATAAAAGTCTACGGGAATTTCAATAAACTCTACGGAATTTGCACGCCACCCAAAACTGCCCCTTAACTTTTTATAATTGTTTCCCCTAAAATAGTTAAAGTTTTCTTTAATGGAACATGTTGGTTTTCTATGATGCTAAAAGTTTAAGGTATACTATTATTTATTTTATAATTAATTTTTCACAAAAAATTTGCCACAAAAGTCTACGGGAATTTCAATAAACTCTACGGGGTTTGCACGCCACCCAAAACAGGTCTCTAACTTTTTATACTAGTGTACCCTTTCTGACTAACGTTTTTTTTGGTGGTAGTAAGAATTGGTTTTCTATGGTGTTTTATGTAAAGGGTAGACTATTTTATTTTAAATATTATTTTCTTAGCTTATGATTTGCTGGTAAATAAATATTCAATTACTTTCATTATTTTATTTTAATTTCATACATATTTTTATTTATATACATACATACATACATACATAGGGTCATAATGTAAGGATAATAATTTATATATTATTTTTATTATCATTATTATTATTGTTATTTGATATAAATTTTTAATACATATAATATTACATAAATAATAAATATTAAAATAATTAAAATAATAATAATAATAATAATAATAATGAAATTATATAGAAAATAAATATATAGAAATTTTAATAAAAAAAAAATATATTAATAAAAATAATATAAATATAAATTATACAGAACAAAATACAGAAAATTATGTATTAAATTATACATAATAAAAATAAATATACATAAATTAATATATACATAATTTTTAATACATAACTTTAATACATAATTCATAAATATACATAATACTGTATTTAATTATACATACATATATGGATATCTTTGGTATTAATATACATACATACATACATACATACATCTAAACATATACATACATGCATATCTTTGGCATTAATATAAATACATATTCATACATACATACATCTATACATATATACGTACATATCTTTGGCACCAATATACACATTCATACACATACATAAAAACATACATACATATCTTTGTCATTAATACATATATTCATACATACACATACATATACATACATATACCACACACATACATAAACATACATATATACACACACACACATACATAAACATACATATACAAACACACATACATAAACATACATATACAAACACACATACATAAACATACATATACATACACACATACTTAAACATACACACATACATATACATACACACATAAAAACATACATACAAACATACATATCCTTGGCAATAATTCATATTCATACATAAATATACATATTACATAAATAATACTGTATTTATTTATACATATAAATAATATTCCTAAAACATAATTTATTTAATACATAAATATACATACATACATATTATCTTTTGCACTAATATACACAAACACACACATACATACATACACCAGTGTTTCCACTTTAGGGTAAAATACCCCAGTTTAGGGGAATTGGACCCTTGTTAGGGTAAAACCTAGGGTAATGCTAAAAAAGGCAAAATCTAGGGGAATTGGAGAATTTTTGGGATATATTTCCTATTTTCTAGGGGATTTTGATCATTTACATAGCAGTTTCAATCTTGGTTTGAAGATGGGAGAAGTGGAATGTTTGTACAAGGGAAGTAGTAGAGTTCACATTAAAATGGGGATATGTAGGAATTTTCTTTCACTATTTTATTTATTATTTATTTTTATTATTTATTTATTTTTATTATTATTATTATTATTATTATTTTGTGTGTGTGAGAGAGGCAAATTCAAATTGCAACAGCCTGCCGTGCCAGAGCAGCCAGAGTCAGTGAGTGCAGACGCAGTACAGTGTGTGAGGATCGGTCAGCGGATGGCGGCCTGGAATATTTAGTTATTTACACGTGAACGCTACTTGTCCTCAGACGACTGAATCTGTGGGAAAGCCGATAGTGTTTGTGTCAGCTTTATTCAGGTAAATAATTATAATTAGCACTTTGTAATATATCAATAAGGTCGACAACAAATAGTGAATTTACCACTTCCGTTAAATTTTTTGAAATTTTTTGATACACAGTAATATACAGTGATAATATTCATTCACAGACAACGTCACTATCAGTTCTAAATGCTCTATAATGTGTTAAAATATATAAATTCGCCGTAGGATACCAGTACCATGATGGTGCAGGGATGAAAACCGAGACATAAGTGAATTTAAGTGCTTTGCTCCAAATTGCCAATATCTGGCCCAGTATCTAACGTTACATTATGAAGCCTTAATTCTTGATCATTGTTTTCCTATCCAAAATCTAACCAAAACATACCTATTTTTCTGTAATAACAAGCAAATCTAATTTCAGTGCAGGGTACTGCTTATAATTACACTGTACTGGTAGTTTTTTTCCTAATCATATCAATTTTTGTACTGGTAACGTGCCTTTGATTCAGACCCTAAGACATCAGAGTCTCCCTAAGTTCTCAGGATGGTTAAAAAAATCTCCAAGATCAACATCTCTTAGGCATCTAGCATATTGCAGTATATGTAACTCAGACATTCAATGTAGCAAATCAGACATTATGAGACATGCATCCAGTCAGAGGCACAAAAATCTTTCATTGCAGCATGCAAATAATTCATCTGGCCAGCTTCATATTCAGTAATGATACATTAGACAAGTCTGCCAAGAAAATTGAACTGAAACTTTGTGCTTTCTTAGCGGAAAATTACCTAACTATTTCATTGTGTGAACCCTTGTTGTTGTTGTTAATTAACAAATTTATTTCCTAATCAAAATGCCCTGAAACATGTCTGTCTGGGAAAACAAAGGGCATCAAATGTCATCCGTCAGGTCTTTGGGATACACACACACATACACACTCTGATACATATACACACACACACACACACACACTCCGATATACACACACACACATACACACTCCGATATACACACACACACGCTGTTGTTGTTGTTGTTGTTGTTTTTGAGGGTTTACAGCATATAGGAAATGTAAGACTATGTAACTGCAATACAACATTATTATTATTATTATTATTATTAGGTTTGTTGTTTTGTAATGTAAGACTATGTAACTACAATACAACATTATTATTACGGTTATGCTTCCACAATCACCCAGTTTGCGCAGGTATGATTGATAATGTACGGAGGCCTTCAGAATGTAAATATAAAGCACTTGAAGGAGATTAAAAAAAAAAACAATTGATTATTATCCACCCACACACACACCACGTACGGTTATGCTTCCACAATCACCCAGTTTGCGCAGGTATGATTGACAGTCTATGGAGGCCTTTAGAATGTAATTATAAAGCACTGGCAGGAGATTAAAAAAAAAAAAAAGACAATTGATGATTATCCTGCCTGATCACACGTGCCCGGGCCTCAACAAGTGAAGTGACAGACTGACTGACCCAGTGTTGCCAGCCCTACATCCTTGACGAAATTTCGCTAACTTCACCAGGCACCAGTAGAAGAATATCCCTTTTTTTTTTTTGGCCTCAATAATTCTTTTTTCCTGTTTAGTTACTCCTGAATATCGACGGTAATTTTGGTATTTTATCGACAGGTAGAAATGTCTCTGCTTATTCTTGAACATTCTTTATATAATTTCCCTTTGTTGTGGACTTCTCTTTGTTGTGGTACAATTAAACGAGTCTTCCCCATCAGCTGTTTAGATTTCTTCGTCACAGTGCATGTCTGATCATATTTTATTATTATTATTATTATTATTATGTTATTATTATTATGTTATTATTATTATTATGTTATTATTATTATTATGTTATTTATTATCATGTTATTTATTATTATGTTACTATTATGTTATTTATTATTATGTTATTATTATGTTATTTATTATTATGTTATTATTATGTTATTATGTTATTACCCTCCACACTCACACGTATAGAATAATTATTGACCACAAGGCTTTTACGATAATTATTACACAGTACATAAACAAATATTTAGATTCTTATATATATATATATATATATATATATATATATATATATATATATATATATATATATATATATATATATATATATATATATATATATATATATATATATATATATATATATATATATATATATATATATATATATATATATATATATATATATATATATATATATAAGGGGAGATTCTTTAATTTGTTGGTGATTGAATTGGAAGCTAGGTGTCCGATTCTTCCAAACTCTACCACGAAACAGATCCCCTATTGAATTAAGCCTCAAACACTATTAAAAAAAAAAAAAAATATGTAGATGGTGAGGTGAGTAATGCAATCCTATGAACAAGTCCAAATTTAACTCTGAGGTGAATAATTATATATACCGGGTCAGGCCAGGCTGGTCCACTTTTTTTTTACCTTCCCTCGTCACCACCTACTACACAGTTCACCCACCTAACCACCCACCTACCCACCTACCCACCACCACCAACCAGCAAGGCGGACTTGCCCAACCAGCCCACCCACCTAACCTCCCACCACCACCAACCAGCCCACCCACCTAACCACCCACCAACCCGTCCGCCCACCCACCTACCCACCAAAATGGAGATATATATAACCATGTCCTGAATATAAATAACAAATAACTGATATGAGAGGGTTATTTAGTTCATCAGTATACTGTATTTTATTTTTATTTTTATTTTTTTTTCCTCTGATTTTATTTTATTTTATTTTATTTTTTTCCCCGATTTTTATTTTTTTTTTCCCCTGATTTTAATTTATCTTATGTTTATTTTTATATATTATTTTTTGCCTAATTTTATTTTATTTATTTCCTTACTCAGCTTTGACGCAGGATTTAGAGATGAAGGAAATTTTGGATTATGAGAGGATATAATATTATATGTCTATATATATATATATATTTTTTTTTTTACATTTATTTTATACGATAAGATGTGATTCAGATAATTATTTCTCTCTCCCCCTCAACTTTGACGCAAGATTGAGTAATAAAGGATATATTATATACATATTTTATACATATATTCTATTCCACGATGTGTGATTGATTAATTTAACGATGAAAAATACCGACCTAGGCCTGAAAGACTTTGTAACACGAAGGAGAAGGTGATAGATAGAGAGATGGGACAGTAAACACCAAGGAAATAGAAGGAAAGGAGGGACAGTAAACACCAAGGAAATAGAAGGAAAGGAGGCACAGTAAACACCAAGGAAATAGAAGGAAAGGAGGCACAGTATACACAAAGGAAATAGAAGGAAAGGAGGGACAGTAAACACCAAGGATATAGAAGGAAAGGAGGGACAGTAAACACCAAGGAAATAGAAGGAAAGGAGGGACAGTAAACACCAAGGAAATAGAAGGAAAGGAGGGACAGTAAACACCAAGGAAATAGAAGGAAAGGAGGCACAGTAAACACCAAGGAAATAGAAGGAAAGGAGGGACAGTAAACACCAAGGAAATAGAAGGAAAGGAGGCACAGTAAACACCAAGGAAATAGAAGGAAAGGAGGCACAGTAAACACCAAGGAAATATAAGGAAAGGAGGGACAGTAAACACCAAGGAAATAGAAGGAAAGGAGGGACAGTAAACACCAAGGAAATAGAAGGAAAGGAGGGACAGTAAACACCAAGGAAAAAGAAGGAAAGGAGGCACAGTAAACACCAAGGAAATAGAAGGAAAGGAGGGACAGTAAACACCAATGAAATAAAAGGAAAGGAGGGACAGTAAACACCAAGGAAATAGAAGGAAAGGAGGGACAGTAAACACCAAGGAAATATAAGGAAAGGAGGCACAGTAAACACCAAGGAAATAGAAGAAAAGGAGGGACAGTAAACACCAAGGAAATAGAAGGAAAGGAGGGACAGTAAACACCAAGGAAATAGAAGGAAAGGAGGGACAGTAAACACCAATGAAATAAAAGGAAAGGAGGGACAGTAAACACCAAGGAAATAGAAGGAAAGGAGGGACAGTAAACACCAAGGAAATATAAGGAAAGGAGGCACAGTAAACACCAAGGAAATAGAAGAAAAGGAGGGACAGTAAACACCAAGGAAATAGAAGGAAAGGAGGGACAGTAAACACCAAGGAAATAGAAGGAAAGGAGGCACAGTAAACACCAAGGAAATAGAAGGAAAGGAGGGACAGTAAACACCAAGGAAATAGAAGGAAAGGAGGGACAGTAAACACCAAGGAAATAGAAGGAAAGGAGGGACAGTAAACACCAAGGAAATAGAAGGAAAGGAGGGACAGTAAACACCAAGGAAATAGAAGGAAAGGAGGGACAGTAAACACCAAGGAAATAGAAGGAAAGGAGGGACAGTAAACATCAAGGAAATAGAAGGAAAGGAGGGACAGTAAACACCAGGGAAACAGAAGGAAAGGAGGGACAGTAAACACCAAGGAAACAGAAGGAAAGGAGGGACAGTAAACACCAAGGTAATAGAAGGAAAGGAGGCACAGTAAACACCAAGGAAATAGAAGGAAAGGAGGCACAGTAAACACCAAGGAAATAGAAGGAAAGGAGGCACAGTAAACACCAAGGAAATAGAAGGAAAGGAGGGACAGTAAACACCAAGGAAATAGAAGGAATGGAGGGACATTAAACACCAAGGAAATAGAAGGAAAGGAGGGACAGTAAACACCAAGGAAATAAAAGGAAAGGAGGCACAGTAAACACCAAGGAAATAGAAGGAAAGGAGGGACAGTAAACACCAAGGAAATAGAAGGAAAGGAGGGACAGTAAACACCAAGAAAATAGAAGGAAAGGAGGCACAGTAAACACCAAGGAAATAGAAGGAAAGGAGGGACAGTAAACACCAAGGAAATAGAAGGAAAGGAGGGACAGTAAACACCAAGGAAATAGAAGGAAAGGAGGCACAGTAAACACCAAGGAAATAGAAGGAAAGGAGGGACAGTAAACACCAAGGAAATTAAAGGAAAGGAGGGACAGTAAACACCGAGGAAATAGAAGGAAAGGAGGCACAGTAAACACCAAGGAAATAGAAGGAAAGGAGGGACAGTAAACACCAAGGAAATAGAAGGAAAGGAGGGACAGTAAACACCAAGGAAATTGAAGGAAAGGAGGCACAGTAAACACCAAGGAAATAGAAGGAAAGGAGGCACAGTAAACACCAAGGAAATATAAGGAAAGGAGGGACAGTAAACACCAAGGAAATAGAAGGAAAGGAGGGACAGTAAACACCAAGGAAATAGAAGGAAAGGAGGGACAGTAAACACCAAGGAAATAGAAGGAAAGGAGGCACAGTAAACACCAAGGAAATAGAAGGAAAGGAGGGACAGTAAACACCAATGAAATAAAAGGAAAGGAGGGACAGTAAACACCAAGGAAATAGAAGGAAAGGAGGGACAGTAAACACCAAGGAAATTAAAGGAAAGGAGGGACAGTAAACACCGAGGAAATAGAAGGAAAGGAGGCACAGTAAACACCAAGGAAATAGAAGGAAAGGAGGGACAGTAAACACCAAGGAAATAGAAGGAAAGGAGGGACAGTAAACACCAAGGAAATAGAAGGAAAGGAGGCACAGTAAACACCAAGGAAATAGAAGGAAAGGAGGCACAGTAAACACCAAGGAAATATAAGGAAAGGAGGGACAGTAAACACCAAGGAAATAGAAGGAAAGGAGGGACAGTAAACACCAATGAAATAGAAGGAAAGGAGGGACAGTAAACACCAAGGAAATAGAAGAAAAGGAGGGACAGTAAACACCAAGGAAATAGAAGGAAAGGAGGGACAGTAAACACCAAGGAAATAGAAGGAAAGGAGGCACAGTAAACACCAAGGAAATAGAAGGAAAAGAGGGACAGTAAACACCAAGGAAATAGAAGGAAAGGAGGCACAGTAAACACCAAGGAAATAGAAGGAAAGGAGGCACAGTAAACACCAAGGAAATAGAAGGAAAGGAGGGACAGTAAACATCAAGGAAATAGAAGGAAAGGAGGGACAGTAAACACCAAGGAAATAGAAGGAAAGGAGGGACAGTAAACACCAAGGAAATAGAAGGAAAGGAGGCACAGTAAACACCAAGGAAATAGAAGGAAAAGAGGGACAGTAAACACCAAGGAAATAGAAGGAAAGGAGGGACAGTAAACACCAAGGAAATAGAAGGAAAGGAGGGACAGTAAACACCAAGGAAATAGAAGGAAAGGAGGGACAGTAAACATCAAGGAAATAGAAGGAAAGGAGGGACAGTAAACACCAAGGAAACAGAAGGAAAGGAGGGACAGTAAACACCAAGGAAACAGAAGGAAAGGAGGGACAGTAAACACCAAGGAAATAGAAGGAAAGGAGGCACAGTAAACACCAAGGAAATAGAAGGATAGGAGGCACAGTAAACACCAAGGAAATAGAAGGAAAGGAGGCACAGTAAACACCAAGGAAATAGAAGGAAAGGAGGGACAGTAAACACCAAGGAAATAGAAGGAAAGGAGGGACAGTAAACACCAAGGAAATAGAAGGAAAGGAGGGACAGTAAACAAAAAGGAAATAAAAGGAAAGGAGGCACAGTAAACACCAAGGAAATAGAAGGAAAGGAGGGACAGTAAACACCAAGGAAATAGAAGGAAAGGAGGGACAGTAAACACCAAGAAAATAGAAGGAAAGGAGGCACAGTAAACACCAAGGAAATAGAAGGAAAGGAGGGACAGTAAACACCAAGGAAATAGAAGGAAAGGAGGGACAGTAAATACCAAGGAAATAGAAGGAAAGGAGGCACAGTAAACACCAAGGAAATAGAAGGAAAGGAGGGACAGTAAACACCAAGGAAATTAAAGGAAAGGAGGGACAGTAAACACCGAGGAAATAGAAGGAAAGGAGGCACAGTAAACACCAAGGAAATAGAAGGAAAGGAGGGACAGTAAACACCAAGGAAATAGAAGGAAAGGAGGGACAGTAAACACCAAGGAAATTGAAGGAAAGGAGGCACAGTAAACACCAAGGAAATAGAAGGAAAGGAGGCACAGTAAACACCAAGGAAATATAAGGAAAGGAGGGACAGTAAACACCAAGGAAATAGAAGGAAAGGAGGCACAGTAAACACCAAGGAAATAGAAGGAAAGGAGGGACAGTAAACACCAAGGAAATAGAAGGAAAGGAGGGACAGTAAACACCAAGGAAATAGAAGGAAAGGAGGCACAGTAAACACCAAGGAAATAGAAGGAAAGGAGGCACAGTAAACACCAAGGAAATATAAGGAAAGGAGGGACAGTAAACACCAAGGAAATAGAAGGAAAGGAGGGACAGTAAACACCAATGAAATAGAAGGAAAGGAGGGACAGTAAACACCAAGGAAATAGAAGAAAAGGAGGGACAGTAAACACCAAGGAAATAGAAGGAAAGGAGGGACAGTAAACACCAAGGAAATAGAAGGAAAGGAGGCACAGTAAACACCAAGGAAATAGAAGGAAAAGAGGGACAGTAAACACCAAGGAAATAGAAGGAAAGGAGGCACAGTAAACACCAAGGAAATAGAAGGAAAGGAGGCACAGTAAACACCAAGGAAATAGAAGGAAAGGAGGGACAGTAAACATCAAGGAAATAGAAGGAAAGGAGGGACAGTAAACACCAAGGAAATAGAAGGAAAGGAGGGACAGTAAACACCAAGGAAATAGAAGGAAAGGAGGCACAGTAAACACCAAGGAAATAGAAGGAAAAGAGGGACAGTAAACACCAAGGAAATAGAAGGAAAGGAGGGACAGTAAACACCAAGGAAATAGAAGGAAAGGAGGGACAGTAAACACCAAGGAAATAGAAGGAAAGGAGGGACAGTAAACATCAAGGAAATAGAAGGAAAGGAGGGACAGTAAACACCAAGGAAACAGAAGGAAAGGAGGGACAGTAAACACCAAGGAAACAGAAGGAAAGGAGGGACAGTAAACACCAAGGAAATAGAAGGAAAGGAGGCACAGTAAACACCAAGGAAATAGAAGGATAGGAGGCACAGTAAACACCAAGGAAATAGAAGGAAAGGAGGCACAGTAAACACCAAGGAAATAGAAGGAAAGGAGGGACAGTAAACACCAAGGAAATAGAAGGAAAGGAGGGACAGTAAACACCAAGGAAATAGAAGGAAAGGAGGGACAGTAAACAAAAAGGAAATAAAAGGAAAGGAGGCACAGTAAACACCAAGGAAATAGAAGGAAAGGAGGGACAGTAAACACCAAGGAAATAGAAGGAAAGGAGGGACAGTAAACACCAAGAAAATAGAAGGAAAGGAGGCACAGTAAACACCAAGGAAATAGAAGGAAAGGAGGGACAGTAAACACCAAGGAAATAGAAGGAAAGGAGGGACAGTAAATACCAAGGAAATAGAAGGAAAGGAGGCACAGTAAACACCAAGGAAATAGAAGGAAAGGAGGGACAGTAAACACCAAGGAAATTAAAGGAAAGGAGGGACAGTAAACACCGAGGAAATAGAAGGAAAGGAGGCACAGTAAACACCAAGGAAATAGAAGGAAAGGAGGGACAGTAAACACCAAGGAAATAGAAGGAAAGGAGGGACAGTAAACACCAAGGAAATTGAAGGAAAGGAGGCACAGTAAACACCAAGGAAATAGAAGGAAAGGAGGCACAGTAAACACCAAGGAAATATAAGGAAAGGAGGGACAGTAAACACCAAGGAAATAGAAGGAAAGGAGGGACAGTAAACACCAAGGAAATAGAAGGAAAGGAGGGACAGTAAACACAAAGGAAATAGAAGGAAAGGAGGCACAGTAAGCACCAAGGAAATAGAAGGAAAGGAGGGACAGTAAACACCAATGAAATAAAAGGAAAGGAGGGACAGTAAACACCAAGGAAATAGAAGGAAAGGAGGGACAGTAAACACCAAGGAAATTAAAGGAAAGGAGGGACAGTAAACACCGAGGAAATAGAAGGAAAGGAGGCACAGTAAACACAAAGGAAATAGAAGGAAAGGAGGGACAGTAAACACCAAGGAAATAGAAGGAAAGGAGGGACAGAAAACACCAAGGAAATAGAAGGAAAGGAGGCACAGTAAACACCAAGGAAATAGAAGGAAAGGAGGCACAGTATACACCAAGGAAATATAAGGAAAGGAGGGACAGTAAACACCAAGGAAATAGAAGGAAAGGAGGGACAGTAAACACCAAGGAAATAGAAGGAAAGGAGGCACAGTAAACACCAAGGAAATAGAAGGAAAGGAGGGACAGTAAACACCAAGGAAATAGAAGGAAAGGAGGGACAGTAAACACCAAGGAAATTGAAGGAAAGGAGGCACAGTAAACACCAAGGAAATAGAAGGAAAGGAGGCACAGTAAACACCAAGGAAATATAAGGAAAGGAGGGACAGTAAACACCAAGGAAATAGAAGGAAAGGAGGGACAGTAAACACCAAGGAAATAGAAGGAAAGGAGGGACAGTAAACACCAAGGAAATAGAAGGAAAGGAGGCACAGTAAACACCAAGGAAATAGAAGGAAAGGAGGGACAGTAAACACCAATGAAATAAAAGGAAAGGAGGGACAGTAAACACCAAGGAAATAGAAGGAAAGGAGGGACAGTAAACACCAAGGAAATTAAAGGAAAGGAGGGACAGTAAACACCGAGGAAATAGAAGGAAAGGAGGCACAGTAAACACCAAGGAAATAGAAGGAAAGGAGGGACAGTAAACACCAAGGAAATAGAAGGAAAGGAGGGACAGTAAACACCAAGGAAATAGAAGGAAAGGAGGCACAGTAAACACCAAGGAAATAGAAGGAAAGGAGGCACAGTAAACACCAAGGAAATATAAGGAAAGGAGGGACAGTAAACACCAAGGAAATAGAAGGAAAGGAGGGACAGTAAACACCAATGAAATAGAAGGAAAGGAGGGACAGTAAACACCAAGGAAATAGAAGAAAAGGAGGGACAGTAAACACCAAGGAAATAGAAGGAAAGGAGGGACAGTAAACACCAAGGAAATAGAAGGAAAGGAGGCACAGTAAACACCAAGGAAATAGAAGGAAAAGAGGGACAGTAAACACCAAGGAAATAGAAGGAAAGGAGGCACAGTAAACACCAAGGAAATAGAAGGAAAGGAGGCACAGTAAACACCAAGGAAATAGAAGGAAAGGAGGGACAGTAAACATCAAGGAAATAGAAGGAAAGGAGGGACAGTAAACACCAAGGAAATAGAAGGAAAGGAGGGACAGTAAACACCAAGGAAATAGAAGGAAAGGAGGGACAGTAAACACCAAGGAAATAGAAGGAAAAGAGGGACAGTAAACACCAAGGAAATAGAAGGAAAGGAGGGACAGTAAACACCAAGGAAATAGAAGGAAAGGAGGGACAGTAAACACCAAGGAAATAGAAGGAAAGGAGGGACAGTAAACATCAAGGAAATAGAAGGAAAGGAGGGACAGTAAACACCAAGGAAACAGAAGGAAAGGAGGGACAGTAAACACCAAGGAAACAGAAGGAAAGGAGGGACAGTAAACACCAAGGAAATAGAAGGAAAGGAGGCACAGTAAACACCAAGGAAATAGAAGGATAGGAGGCACAGTAAACACCAAGGAAATAGAAGGAAAGGAGGCACAGTAAACACCAAGGAAATAGAAGGAAAGGAGGGACAGTAAACACCAAGGAAATAGAAGGAAAGGAGGGACAGTAAACACCAAGGAAATAGAAGGAAAGGAGGGACAGTAAACAAAAAGGAAATAAAAGGAAAGGAGGCACAGTAAATACCAAGGAAATAGAAGGAAAGGAGGGACAGTAAACACCAAGGAAATAGAAGGAAAGGAGGGACAGTAAACACCAAGAAAATAGAAGGAAAGGAGGCACAGTAAACACCAAGGAAATAGAAGGAAAGGAGGGACAGTAAACACCAAGGAAATAGAAGGAAAGGAGGGACAGTAAACACCAAGGAAATAGAAGGAAAGGAGGCACAGTAAACACCAAGGAAATAGAAGGAAAGGAGGGACAGTAAACACCAAGGAAATTAAAGGAAAGGAGGGACAGTAAACACCGAGGAAATAGAAGGAAAGGAGGCACAGTAAACACCAAGGAAATAGAAGGAAAGGAGGGACAGTAAACACCAAGGAAATAGAAGGAAAGGAGGGACAGTAAACACCAAGGAAATTGAAGGAAAGGAGGCACAGTAAACACCAAGGAAATAGAAGGAAAGGAGGCACAGTAAACACCAAGGAAATATAAGGAAAGGAGGGACAGTAAACACCAAGGAAATAGAAGGAAAGGAGGGACAGTAAACACCAAGGAAATAGAAGGAAAGGAGGGACAGTAAACACAAAGGAAATAGAAGGAAAGGAGGCACAGTAAGCACCAAGGAAATAGAAGGAAAGGAGGGACAGTAAACACCAATGAAATAAAAGGAAAGGAGGGACAGTAAACACCAAGGAAATAGAAGGAAAGGAGGGACAGTAAACACCAAGGAAATTAAAGGAAAGGAGGGACAGTAAACACCGAGGAAATAGAAGGAAAGGAGGCACAGTAAACACAAAGGAAATAGAAGGAAAGGAGGGACAGTAAACACCAAGGAAATAGAAGGAAAGGAGGGACAGAAAACACCAAGGAAATAGAAGGAAAGGAGGCACAGTAAACACCAAGGAAATAGAAGGAAAGGAGGCACAGTATACACCAAGGAAATAGAAGGAAAGGAGGGACAGTAAACACCAAGGAAATAGAAGGAAAGGAGGGACAGTAAACACCAAGGAAATAGAAGGAAAGGAGGGACAGTAAACACCAAGGAAATAGAAGGAAAGGAGGCACAGTAAACACCAAGGAAATAGAAGGAAAGGAGGGAGAGTAAACACCAATGAAATAAAAGGAAAGGAGGGACAGTAAACACCAAGGAAATAGAAGGAAAGGAGGCACAGTAAACACCAAGGAAATATAAGGAAAGGAGGGACAGTAAACACCAAGGAAATAGAAGGAAAGGAGGGACAGTAAACACCAAGGAAATAGAAGGAAAGGAGGGACAGTAAACACCAAAGAAATAGAAGGAAAGGAGGCACAGTAAACACCAAGGAAATAGAAGGAAAGGAGGGACAGTAAACACCAAGGAAATAGAAGAAAAGGAGGCACAGTATATACAAAGAAAATAGAAGGAAAGGAGGGACAGTAAACACCAAGGAAATAGAAAGAAAGGAGGGACAGTAAACACCAAGGAAACAGAAGGAAAGGAGGGACAGTAAACACCAAGGAAATAGAAGGAAAGGAGGGACAGTAAGCACCAAGGAAATAGAAGGAAAGGAGGGACAGTAAACACCAAGGAAATAGAAGGAAAGGAGGGACAGTAAACACCAAGGAAATAGAAGGAAAGGAGGGACAGTAAACACCAAGGAAATAGAAGGAAAGGAGGGACAGTAAACAAAAAGGAAATAAAAGGAAAGGAGGCACAGTAAATACCAAGGAAATAGAAGGAAAGGAGGGACAGTAAACACCAAGGAAATAGAAGGAAAGGAGGGACAGTAAACACCAAGAAAATAGAAGGAAAGGAGGCACAGTAAACACCAAGGAAATAGAAGGAAAGGAGGGACAGTAAACACCAAGGAAATAGAAGGAAAGGAGGGACAGTAAACACCAAGGAAATAGAAGGAAAGGAGGCACAGTAAACACCAAGGAAATAGAAGGAAAGGAGGCACAGTAAACACCAAGGAAATAGAAGGAAAGGAGGCACAGTAAACACCAAGGAAATATAAGGAAAGGAGGGACAGTAAACACCAAGGAAATAGAAGGAAAGGAGGGACAGTAAACACCAAGGAAATAGAAGGAAAGGAGGGACAGTAAACACCAAGGAAATAGAAGGAAAGGAGGCACAGTAAACACCAAGGAAATAGAAGGAAAGGAGGGACAGTAAACACCAATGAAATAAAAGGAAAGGAGGGACAGTAAACACCAAGGAAATAGAAGGAAAGGAGGGACAGTAAACACCAAGGAAATTAAAGGAAAGGAGGGACAGTAAACACCGAGGAAATAGAAGGAAAGGAGGCACAGTAAACACCAAGGAAATAGAAGGAAAGGAGGGACAGTAAACACCAAGGAAATAGAAGGAAAGGAGGGACAGTAAACACCAAGGAAATAGAAGGAAAGGAGGCACAGTAAACACCAAGGAAATAGAAGGAAAGGAGGCACAGTAAACACCAAGGAAATATAAGGAAAGGAGGGACAGTAAACACCAAGGAAATAGAAGGAAAGGAGGGACAGTAAACACCAATGAAATAGAAGGAAAGGAGGGACAGTAAACACCAAGGAAATAGAAGAAAAGGAGGGACAGTAAACACCAAGGAAATAGAAGGAAAGGAGGGACAGTAAACACCAAGGAAATAGAAGGAAAGGAGGCACAGTAAACACCAAGGAAATAGAAGGAAAAGAGGGACAGTAAACACCAAGGAAATAGAAGGAAAGGAGGCACAGTAAACACCAAGGAAATAGAAGGAAAGGAGGCACAGTAAACACCAAGGAAATAGAAGGAAAGGAGGGACAGTAAACATCAAGGAAATAGAAGGAAAGGAGGGACAGTAAACACCAAGGAAATAGAAGGAAAGGAGGGACAGTAAACACCAAGGAAATAGAAGGAAAGGAGGCACAGTAAACACCAAGGAAATAGAAGGAAAAGAGGGACAGTAAACACCAAGGAAATAGAAGGAAAGGAGGGACAGTAAACACCAAGGAAATAGAAGGAAAGGAGGGACAGTAAACACCAAGGAAATAGAAGGAAAGGAGGGACAGTAAACATCAAGGAAATAGAAGGAAAGGAGGGACAGTAAACACCAAGGAAACAGAAGGAAAGGAGGGACAGTAAACACCAAGGAAACAGAAGGAAAGGAGGGACAGTAAACACCAAGGAAATAGAAGGAAAGGAGGCACAGTAAACACCAAGGAAATAGAAGGATAGGAGGCACAGTAAACACCAAGGAAATAGAAGGAAAGGAGGCACAGTAAACACCAAGGAAATAGAAGGAAAGGAGGGACAGTAAACACCAAGGAAATAGAAGGAAAGGAGGGACAGTAAACACCAAGGAAATAGAAGGAAAGGAGGGACAGTAAACAAAAAGGAAATAAAAGGAAAGGAGGCACAGTAAACACCAAGGAAATAGAAGGAAAGGAGGGACAGTAAACACCAAGGAAATAAAAGGAAAGGAGGGACAGTAAACACCAAGAAAATAGAAGGAAAGGAGGCACAGTAAACACCAAGGAAATAGAAGGAAAGGAGGGACAGTAAACACCAAGGAAATAGAAGGAAAGGAGGGACAGTAAATACCAAGGAAATAGAAGGAAAGGAGGCACAGTAAACACCAAGGAAATAGAAGGAAAGGAGGGACAGTAAACACCAAGGAAATTAAAGGAAAGGAGGGACAGTAAACACCGAGGAAATAGAAGGAAAGGAGGCACAGTAAACACCAAGGAAATAGAAGGAAAGGAGGGACAGTAAACACCAAGGAAATAGAAGGAAAGGAGGGACAGTAAACACCAAGGAAATTGAAGGAAAGGAGGCACAGTAAACACCAAGGAAATAGAAGGAAAGGAGGCACAGTAAACACCAAGGAAATATAAGGAAAGGAGGGACAGTAAACACCAAGGAAATAGAAGGAAAGGAGGGACAGTAAACACCAAGGAAATAGAAGGAAAGGAGGGACAGTAAACACAAAGGAAATAGAAGGAAAGGAGGCACAGTAAGCACCAAGGAAATAGAAGGAAAGGAGGGACAGTAAACACCAATGAAATAAAAGGAAAGGAGGGACAGTAAACACCAAGGAAATAGAAGGAAAGGAGGGACAGTAAACACCAAGGAAATTAAAGGAAAGGAGGGACAGTAAACACCGAGGAAATAGAAGGAAAGGAGGCACAGTAAACACAAAGGAAATAGAAGGAAAGGAGGGACAGTAAACACCAAGGAAATAGAAGGAAAGGAGGGACAGAAAACACCAAGGAAATAGAAGGAAAGGAGGCACAGTAAACACCAAGGAAATAGAAGGAAAGGAGGCACAGTATACACCAAGGAAATATAAGGAAAGGAGGGACAGTAAACACCAAGGAAATAGAAGGAAAGGAGGGACAGTAAACACCAAGGAAATAGAAGGAAAGGAGGCACAGTAAACACCAAGGAAATAGAAGGAAAGGAGGGACAGTAAACACCAAGGAAATAGAAGGAAAGGAGGGACAGTAAACACCAAGGAAATTGAAGGAAAGGAGGCACAGTAAACACCAAGGAAATAGAAGGAAAGGAGGCACAGTAAACACCAAGGAAATATAAGGAAAGGAGGGACAGTAAACACCAAGGAAATAGAAGGAAAGGAGGGACAGTAAACACCAAGGAAATAGAAGGAAAGGAGGGACAGTAAACACCAAGGAAATAGAAGGAAAGGAGGCACAGTAAACACCAAGGAAATAGAAGGAAAGGAGGGACAGTAAACACCAATGAAATAAAAGGAAAGGAGGGACAGTAAACACCAAGGAAATAGAAGGAAAGGAGGGACAGTAAACACCAAGGAAATTAAAGGAAAGGAGGGACAGTAAACACCGAGGAAATAGAAGGAAAGGAGGCACAGTAAACACCAAGGAAATAGAAGGAAAGGAGGGACAGTAAACACCAAGGAAATAGAAGGAAAGGAGGGACAGTAAACACCAAGGAAATAGAAGGAAAGGAGGCACAGTAAACACCAAGGAAATAGAAGGAAAGGAGGCACAGTAAACACCAAGGAAATATAAGGAAAGGAGGGACAGTAAACACCAAGGAAATAGAAGGAAAGGAGGGACAGTAAACACCAATGAAATAGAAGGAAAGGAGGGACAGTAAACACCAAGGAAATAGAAGAAAAGGAGGGACAGTAAACACCAAGGAAATAGAAGGAAAGGAGGGACAGTAAACACCAAGGAAATAGAAGGAAAGGAGGCACAGTAAACACCAAGGAAATAGAAGGAAAAGAGGGACAGTAAACACCAAGGAAATAGAAGGAAAGGAGGCACAGTAAACACCAAGGAAATAGAAGGAAAGGAGGCACAGTAAACACCAAGGAAATAGAAGGAAAGGAGGGACAGTAAACATCAAGGAAATAGAAGGAAAGGAGGGACAGTAAACACCAAGGAAATAGAAGGAAAGGAGGGACAGTAAACACCAAGGAAATAGAAGGAAAGGAGGGACAGTAAACACCAAGGAAATAGAAGGAAAAGAGGGACAGTAAACACCAAGGAAATAGAAGGAAAGGAGGGACAGTAAACACCAAGGAAATAGAAGGAAAGGAGGGACAGTAAACACCAAGGAAATAGAAGGAAAGGAGGGACAGTAAACATCAAGGAAATAGAAGGAAAGGAGGGACAGTAAACACCAAGGAAACAGAAGGAAAGGAGGGACAGTAAACACCAAGGAAACAGAAGGAAAGGAGGGACAGTAAACACCAAGGAAATAGAAGGAAAGGAGGCACAGTAAACACCAAGGAAATAGAAGGATAGGAGGCACAGTAAACACCAAGGAAATAGAAGGAAAGGAGGCACAGTAAACACCAAGGAAATAGAAGGAAAGGAGGGACAGTAAACACCAAGGAAATAGAAGGAAAGGAGGGACAGTAAACACCAAGGAAATAGAAGGAAAGGAGGGACAGTAAACAAAAAGGAAATAAAAGGAAAGGAGGCACAGTAAATACCAAGGAAATAGAAGGAAAGGAGGGACAGTAAACACCAAGGAAATAGAAGGAAAGGAGGGACAGTAAACACCAAGAAAATAGAAGGAAAGGAGGCACAGTAAACACCAAGGAAATAGAAGGAAAGGAGGGACAGTAAACACCAAGGAAATAGAAGGAAAGGAGGGACAGTAAACACCAAGGAAATAGAAGGAAAGGAGGCACAGTAAACACCAAGGAAATAGAAGGAAAGGAGGGACAGTAAACACCAAGGAAATTAAAGGAAAGGAGGGACAGTAAACACCGAGGAAATAGAAGGAAAGGAGGCACAGTAAACACCAAGGAAATAGAAGGAAAGGAGGGACAGTAAACACCAAGGAAATAGAAGGAAAGGAGGGACAGTAAACACCAAGGAAATTGAAGGAAAGGAGGCACAGTAAACACCAAGGAAATAGAAGGAAAGGAGGCACAGTAAACAACAAGGAAATATAAGGAAAGGAGGGACAGTAAACACCAAGGAAATAGAAGGAAAGGAGGGACAGTAAACACCAAGGAAATAGAAGGAAAGGAGGGACAGTAAACACAAAGGAAATAGAAGGAAAGGAGGCACAGTAAGCACCAAGGAAATAGAAGGAAAGGAGGGACAGTAAACACCAATGAAATAAAAGGAAAGGAGGGACAGTAAACACCAAGGAAATAGAAGGAAAGGAGGGACAGTAAACACCAAGGAAATTAAAGGAAAGGAGGGACAGTAAACACCGAGGAAATAGAAGGAAAGGAGGCACAGTAAACACAAAGGAAATAGAAGGAAAGGAGGGACAGTAAACACCAAGGAAATAGAAGGAAAGGAGGGACAGAAAACACCAAGGAAATAGAAGGAAAGGAGGCACAGTAAACACCAAGGAAATAGAAGGAAAGGAGGCACAGTATACACCAAGGAAATAGAAGGAAAGGAGGGACAGTAAACACCAAGGAAATAGAAGGAAAGGAGGGACAGTAAACACCAAGGAAATAGAAGGAAAGGAGGGACAGTAAACACCAAGGAAATAGAAGGAAAGGAGGCACAGTAAACACCAAGGAAATAGAAGGAAAGGAGGGAGAGTAAACACCAATGAAATAAAAGGAAAGGAGGGACAGTAAACACCAAGGAAATAGAAGGAAAGGAGGCACAGTAAACACCAAGGAAATATAAGGAAAGGAGGGACAGTAAACACCAAGGAAATAGAAGGAAAGGAGGGACAGTAAACACCAAGGAAATAGAAGGAAAGGAGGGACAGTAAACACCAAAGAAATAGAAGGAAAGGAGGCACAGTAAACACCAAGGAAATAGAAGGAAAGGAGGGACAGTAAACACCAAGGAAATAGAAGAAAAGGAGGCACAGTATATACAAAGAAAATAGAAGGAAAGGAGGGACAGTAAACACCAAGGAAATAGAAAGAAAGGAGGGACAGTAAACACCAAGGAAACAGAAGGAAAGGAGGGACAGTAAACACCAAGGAAATAGAAGGAAAGGAGGGACAGTAAGCACCAAGGAAATAGAAGGAAAGGAGGGACAGTAAACACCAAGGAAATAGAAGGAAAGGAGGGACAGTAAACACCAAGGAAATAGAAGGAAAGGAGGGACAGTAAACACCAAGGAAATAGAAGGAAAGGAGGGACAGTAAACACCAAGGAAATAGAAGGAAAGGAGGGACAGTAAACACCAAGGAAATAGAAGGAAAGGAGGGACAGTAAACACCAAGGAAACAGAAGGAAAGGAGGAACAGTAAACACCAAGGAAATAGAAGGAAAGGAGGCACAGTAAACACCAAGGAAACAGAAGGAAAGGAGGGACAGTAAACACCAAGAAAATAAAAGGAAAGGAGGCACAGTAAACACCAAGGAAATATAAGGAAAGGAGGGACAGTAAACACCAAGGAAATAGAAGGAAAGGAGGGACAGTAAACACCAAGAAAATAGAAGGAAAGGAGGCACAGTAAACACCAAGGAAATAGAAGGAAAGGAGGGACAGTAAACACCAAGGAAATAGAAGGAAAGGAGGGACAGTAAACACCAAGGAAATAGAAGGAAAGGAGGCACAGTAAACACCAAGGAAATAGAAGGAAAGGAGGGACAGTAAACACCAAGGAAATTAAAGGAAAGGAGGGACAGTAAACACCGAGGAAATAGAAGGAAAGGAGGCACAGTAAACACCAAGGAAATAGAAGGAAAGGAGGGACAGTAAACACCAAGGAAATAGAAGGAAAGGAGGGACAGTAAACACCAAGGAAATAGAAGGAAAGGAGGGACAGTAAACACCAAGGAAATAGAAGGAAAGGAGGGACAGTAAACACCAAGGAAATAGAAGGAAAGGAGGCACAGTAAACACCAAGGAAATAGAAGGAAAGGAGGGACAGTAAACACCAAGGAAATAGAAGGAAAGGAGGGACAGCAAACACCAAGGAAATAGAAGGAAAGGAGGGACAGTAAACACCAAAGAAATAGAAGGAAAGGAGGGACAGTAAACACCAAGGAAATAGAAGGAAAGGAGGGACAGTAAACACCAAGGAAATAGAAGGAAAGGAGGGACAGTAAACACCAAGGAAATAGAAGGAAAGTAGGGACAGTAAACACCAAGGAAATAGAAGGAAAGGAGGGACAGTAAACACCAAGGAAATAGAAGGAAAGGAGGGACAGTAAACACCAAGGAAATAGAAAGAAAGGAGGCACAGTAAACACCAAGGAAATAGAAGGAAAGGAGGCACAGTAAACACCAAGGAAATAAAAGGAAAGGAGGGACAGTAAACACCAAGGAAATAGAAGGAAAAGAGGGACAGTAAACACCAAGGAAATAGAAGGAAAGGAGGGACAGTAAACACCAAGGAAATAGAAGGAAAGGAGGGACAGTAAACACCAAGGAAATAGAAGGAAAGGAGGGACAGTAAACACCAAGGAAATAGAAGGAAAGGAGGGACAGTAAACACCAAGGAAATAGAAGGAAAGAAGGGACAGTAAGCACCAAGGAAATATAAGGAAAGGAGGGACAGTAAACACCAAGGAAATAGAAGGAAAGGAGGGACAGTAAACACCAAGAATATAGAAGGAAAGGAGGGACAGTAAACACCAAGGAAATAGAAGGAAAGGAGGGACAGTGAACACCAAGGAAATAGAAGGAAAGGAGGGACAGTAAACACCAAGGAAATAGAAGGAAAGGAGGGACAGTAAACACCAAGGAAATAGAAGGAAAGGAGGGACAGCAAACACCAAGGAAATAGAAGGAAAGGAGGCACAGTAAACACCAAGGAAATAGAAGGAAAGGAGGCACAGTAAACACCAAGGAAATAGAAGGAAAGGAGGGACAGTAAACACCAAGGAAATAGAAGGAAAGGAGGGACAGTAAATACCAAGGAAATAGAAGGAAAGGAGGCACAGTAAACACCAAGGAAATAGAAGGAAAGGAGGGACAGTAAATGCCAAGGAAATAGAAGGAAAGGAGGGACAGTAAACACCAAGGAAATAGAAGGAAAGGAGGGACAGTAAACACCAAGGAAATAGAAGGAAAGGAGGGACAGTAAACACCAAGGAAATAGAAAGAAAGGAGGCACAGTAAACACCAAGGAAATAGAAGGAAAGGAGGGACAGTAAACACCAAGGAAATAGAAGGAAAGGAGGGACAGTAAACACCAAGGAAATAGAAGGAAAGGAGGGACAGTAAACACCAAGGAAATAGAAGGAAAGGAGGGTCAGTAAACACCAAGGAAATAGAAGGAAAGGAGGGACAGTAAACACCAAGGAAATAGAAGGAAAGGAGGCACAGTAAACACCAAGGAAATAGAAGGAAAGGAGGGACAGTAAACACCAAGTAAATAGAAGGAAAGGAGGGACAGTAAACACCAAGGAAATAGAAGGAAAGGAGGCACAGTATACACAAAGGAAATAGAAGGAAAGGAGGGACAGTAAACACCAAGGAAACAGAAGGAAAGGAGGGACAGTAAACACCAAGGAAATAGAAGGAAAGGAGGGACAGTAAACACCAAGGAAATAGAAGGAAAGGAGGGACAGTAAACACCAAGGAAATAGAAGGAAAGGAGGGACAGTAAACAACAAGGAAATAGAAGGAAAGGAGGCACAGTAAACACCAAGGAAATAGAAGGAAAGGAGGCACAGTAAACACCGAGGAAATAGAAGGAAAGGAGGGACAGTAAACACCAAGGAAATAGAAGGAAAGGAGGGACAGTAAACACCGAGGAAATAGAAGGAAAGGAGGGACAGCAAACACCAAGGAAATAGAAGGAAAGGAGGGACAGTAAACACCAAGGAAATAGAAGGAAAGGAGGGACAGTAAACACCAAGGAAATATAAGGAAAGGAGGGACAGTAAACACCAAGGAAATAGAAGGAAAGGAGGTACAGTAAACACCAAGGAAATAGAAGGAAAGGAGGGACAGTAAACACCAAGGAAATAGAAGGAAAGGAGGAACAGTAAACACCAAGGAAATAGAAGGAAAGGAGGGACAGTAAACACCAAGGAAATAGAAGGAAAGGAGGGACAGTAAACACCAAGGAAATAGAAGGAAAGGAGGGACAGTAAACACCAAGGAAATAGAAGGAAAGGAGGGACAGTAAACTCCAAGGAAATAGAAGGAAATGAGGGACAGTAAACACCAAGGAAATAGAAGGAAAGGAGGGACAGTAAACACCAAGGAAATAGAAGAAAAGGAGGGACAGTAAACACCAAGGAAATAGAAGGAAAGGAGGGACAGTAAACACCAAGGAAATAGAAGGAAAGGAGGCACAGTAAACACCAAGGAAATAGAAGGAAAAGAGGGACAGTAAACACCAAGGAAATAGAAGGAAAGGAGGCACAGTAAACACCAAGGAAATAGAAGGAAAGGAGGCACAGTAAACACCAAGGAAATAGAAGGAAAGGAGGGACAGTAAACATCAAGGAAATAGAAGGAAAGGAGGGACAGTAAACACCAAGGAACTAGAAGGAAAGGAGGGACAGTAAACACCAAGGAAATAGAAGGAAAGGAGGGACAGTAAACACCAAGGAAATAGAAGGAAAGGAGGGACAGTAAACACCAAGGAAATAGAAGGAAAGGAGGGACAGTAAACACCAAGGAAATAGAAGGAAAGGAGGCACAGTAAACACCAAGGAAATAGAAGGAAAGGAGGGACAGTAAACACCAAGGAAATAGAAGGAAAGGAGGGACAGTAAACACCAAGGAAATAGAAGGAAAGGAGGCACAGTAAACACCAAGGAAATAGAAGGAAAGGAGGGACAGTAAACACCAAGGAAATAGAAGGAAAGGAGGGACAGTAAACACCAAGGAAATAGAAGGAAAGGAGGCACAGTAAACACCAAGGAAATAGAAGGAAAGGAGGGACAGTAAACACCAAGGAAATAGAAGGAAAGGAGGCACAGTAAACACCAAGGAAATAGAAGGAAAGGAGGGACAGTAAACACCAAGGAAATAGAAGGAAAGGAGGGACAGTAAACACCAAGGAAATAGAAGGAAAGGAGGCACAGTAAACACCAAGGAAATAGAAGGAAAGGAGGCACAGTAAACACCAAGGAAATAGAAGGAAAGGAGGGACAGTAAACACCAAGGAAATAGAAGGAAAGGAGGCACAGTAAACACCAAGGAAATAGAAGGAAAGGAGGCACAGTAAATACCAAGGAAATAGAAGGAAAGGAGGGACAGTAAACACCAAGGAAATAGAAGGAAAGGAGGCACAGTAAACACCAAGGAAATAAAAGGAAAGGAGGGACAGTAAACACCAAGGAAATAGAAGGAAAGGAGGGACAGTAAACACCAAGGAAATAGAAGGAAAGGAGGGACAGTAAACACCAAGGAAATAGAAGGAAAGGAGGGACAATAAACACCAAGGAAATAGAAGGAAAGGAGGGACAGTAAACGCCAAGGAAATAGAAGGAAAGGAGGGACAGTGAACACCAAGGAAATAGAAGGAAAGGAGGCACAGTAAACACCAAGGAAATAGAAGGAAAGGAGGGACAGTAAACACCAAGGAAATAGAAGGAAAGGAGGGACAGTAAACACCAAGGAAATAGAAGGAAAGGAGGCACAGTAAACACCAAGGAAATAGAAGGAAAGGAGGCACAGTAAACACCAAGGAAATAGAAGGAAATGGGAGTGAACCAAGGAATGGAGGTAAGGGATGGGAGGCGAAGAATGGAAAGAGAAGGGAGGGGAGAGGAGGGAGAGAGGGAGGGAGGGGAGAGAACCATGAAAGGGAGGGGAGGGGAGGGATAGAGGGAGGGGAGAGAACCATGAAAGGGAGAGGAGGAGAGAGGAAGAATGGGAAGAGATGGTAGGGGAGAAAGAGAATGGAGGGGAGGGAAGGGAGAGAACCACGTAAGGGAGAGGAAGGGAGAGGAAGGGAGAGGGTCATATAAAGACTGTTGTGACTAGTCGGTAATATTCCCTAATGCCTCACTCCTATTACCTAATTGGACCGTGATAGATAATATTCACACCACACACTGAGGGAAAGAGGGAGGGAGAGGGAGAGAGGGAGAGAAGGAGGGAGGGGAGGGAGAGAGGAAGAGAGATGGAGGGAGGGAAAGAGGAGGAAAAGAGGGAGGGAGAGAGGGAGGGAGGGAAAGAGAGAGGGAGGGAGGGAGAGAGGGAGGTATGAAGTTTAAACGCTGGGAGGGACAGGGAATGATAAAGAGTGGTGGGGGAGGGTGAAGAAAGGGGATAGGGATGGGAGGGGGAGGAGAGGGAGGTAAGGAAGGGGATAGGGATGGGAGGGGAGAGGGACAGGGATGGGATGGGAGGAGAGGGAGGTAAGGAAGGAAGGGGAGAGAGATGGGAGGGGAGGGGAGGAGAGGGATAGGGATGGGAGGGGGAGGAGAGGGAGGTAAGGAAGGAAGGGGAGAGAGATGGGAGGGGAGGGGAGGAGAGGGACAGGGATGGGAGGGGGAGGAGAGGGAGGTAAGGAAGGGGAGATAGAGAGATGGGAGGGGAGAGGTGTCACAATTAACACACACACATACATACACACACAAGTATATGTCTCATTAACACACACACACACACACACACAAGTAAACAGTATATGTCGCATTACACACACACACACACACATACACAAGTATATATGTCACATTACCACAAAACACACACACACACACACAAGTATATATGACACACACAAGTATATGACACACACACACACACAACTCTATATGTCACATTACCACAACACACACACACTCACACACCTAAACTAACTCAACTAAGCCTAGCCTAACCTAACTTAACCTAACCTAAACTAACCCAACTAAGCCTAACCTAACCTAACTTAACCTAACCTAAACTAACCCAACTAAGCCTAACCTAACCTAACCCAACTAAGCCTAACCTAACCTAACCTAACCCAACTAAGCCTAACCTAACTTAACCTAACCTAACCTACCCTAAACTAACCCAACTAAGCCTAACCTAATTTAATCTAACCTAACCCAACTAAGCCTAACCTAATTTAATCTAACCTTGTGGTTTGGTGGTAGTTATGGGAGACCTGGCAACAGTATTTGGGTTAAGGGTAATTGTTTGGGTTAAAGGTAATTGTAATGTGGTGCTTACATAGCATAAGCAGATTAAAATTGGAAAGGCAAAAGAATATACCTCCAGCTTCGTTGGTATAGTATTTGTATATATTTGTGATCCCGTAAAATGGACTGAAATGATGACCATGCGCGGCTTGATATGCGGGCACACAGAGTTGTTTGGGGAGTCCCGGCGAGAGGTGGTGGTTGTGTGGGTCGTCGGTGTTTTGGGTGAATGAGAGGACGGAGCTCCGTCGTGTCGGTGAGGGTCTGTGGTGTGTACTTGTTGGTGGGGGCTGTCAATGTGGTTTGCTGGTGGTTGGGTGAAAGTTCTTGTGTTGAATATTGTTTGGAGTCGGCCAATAGTTGCATCAGCCAGCCAGCGTGATATCAGCTGACAGTAAACAAACCAAGTCGTGGCGTCCAGTAAGTGAGGTGAGTGAGCATCAGTTGATGTGTTAGTTGCTGCTTCCTTACATAACTACAAACCTAACCCAACTAAGCCTAACCTAATTTAATCTAACCTAACCCAACTAAGCCTAACCTAATCCAACTTAACCCAACTAAGCCTAACCTAACCTAACCCAACTAAGCCTAACCTAACCTAACCCAACCTAACCTAACCTAACCTAACTAAGCCTAACCTAAACTAACCCAACTAAGCCTAACCTAACCTAACCTAACGTAACTAAGCCTAACCCAACCTAACCTAACCTAAACTAACCCAACTAAGCCTAACCTAGCCTAACCTAACCCAACTAAGCCTAACCTAACCTAACCAAACCAAACCAACCAATTATTCATTACCATACACACTAAGTGATTGTAATACATTATAATATTTGTAATACATTATAATATTTTCAATACATTAATATATTTTCAATAAATTAATAGATTTTCAATAAATTTTTAAACTAAAACACACAATTACATGAAACTCTTATATATATATTTCTCTGTAAAAAATATACTGTAGACACAATCAGAAACATTAATTTTCATCCTATATTCATCAGTGCAATGAATAATAATAATAATAATAATAATAAAAATAATAATAATAATAATAATAATAATAATAATAATAATGATAATAATAATGATAATAATAATAATAATGATAATAATAATAATAATAATAATATTAACAATAATAATAATAATAATAATGATAATAATAATAACAATAATAATAATAATATTAATAATAATAATAACAATAATAATAATAATAATAATAATAATAATAATAATAACAATAATAATAATAATAATAATAATAATAATAACAATAATAATAATAATAATAATAATAATAATAATAATAATAATAACAATAATAATAATAATAATAATAATAATAATAATAATAATAATAATAACAATAATAATAATAATAATAATAATAATGTACAATATTCTTAAAATTATGACCTTAGTATAATGATGAGAATAGAGAAGGAATATTTCTTAATTAAGTTATAAGGGATGGTGTTGGTAAATCTGGAGCAAATGATTCCTCCAAACTATTCCAACCAACAGAACACCATTTTAATTTTTGTGCATCTGGTCCTGTTTCCTGGCATACTTTGGAGTTATCAAGGCACTCCAATGTAACAACAGTGAAATAATTATCACCTTAAAATCTTTGTTGGTAATAGAATAATAATAAAAATAATATTAATAACAACAATAATAATGATAACAATAATATTCCTGGAGTGGCGGCGTCTACGCCGTGGGACCACCCCCCAAGGCTCCCGAGGAAGGAAGCTATGGGGGCCAAACCGTCACAACAACCCCCCGCCCCCCACCAGGGGGCGTGAGTCCCTGGGAATGGCTTCGGTCACCCGGGCAATACCACACCCTCACACAACACACACAACTACACATTTTTTCATCACCGAGGAATGATTCTCCGGCTGTCATTTCTCGGCTTCTTCTTCTAGCCGGAGACATTGAAAGCAATCCTGGACCCATAAACAAATACACATGTCCGACATGCTCTAAACCCATCACATCAAGTAGGCAGACAAAGGGTTCAGTTCAATGCAACTCTTGCAAGAACTGGACCCACTTATCATGTACAACATTACAGCATCCATGTACAGCATCCATGAAACACTACACAAACACATGGGCCTGTTCCACATGTCCCTCACCCCTTCCATCACTCCCACCTCCACCACCCTCTCCATCACTCCCACCTCCATCACCCTTACCAACACCCACACCTCCATCACCCTTACCAACATTCCCACCTCCATCACCCTTACTTCCAACTCCAACAACACCTCCACCTCCACCTCCTTCCCCCCCACACTCTCCTCTCCCCCGTGCAGCAGCACCTAACACACACCGCACACATAACATTAACATACTTCAACTAAACATAGATGGCATAAACACCAAAAAACAAGAACTCACACACTTCATCATACAACATAATATACACATTGCCATCTTACAAGAAACAAAACTACGCAACACAAACAAAACACCTACATTCACCAATTTCACCACCATCAGACAGGACCGGGCCAACGGCAATGGCGGTGGACTCATCACCCTAGTCCATAAATCCCTTAATTATATAGTAACCAGTGCGGAACTCAAATCCCTCCTCCCCCACCACGACACCACCACAGAAATTCAAAGCATTAAAGTCCGCACTGGTAAATCATCCAATATCTCAATAGTTAATTTATACATCCCCCCCCAAACCAGCCCAACAGTTCCCCAAAACTTCTCCCCCCAGCTACATCTGATCACCAACCAACCTGACTTCATCCTGGGTGGTGATTTCAACGCCAAGACGTCGGCCTGGTACGTCAACAACCCCGACACAGACAGAGGGCTTGAAATCCTTGCACAAACAGACAACCTCATCTCATTAAACAACCCACATCAACACACTCATATCCCTCACCAAGCCCTCTTCCAACCGTCCTCTCCCGACATATCCTTTTGCTCTCCCAACCTCGCCCCCAGAACATCATGGAAAGTGGTCAGAACCCTAGGCTCTGACCACCTTCCAATCATAATCACCACTAAAACAAGAATCACCCCAGTTGGCCACAGACACACATACACAAATTACAAAAGTGCCAACTGGGAAACCTTCACTATGGAAACAGAACAACACTTCGAAACACTGAACAGTACACCCATCACAAACATCAACACAGCTGTTCAAAAATTCAATACAATTATACAAAACGCAGACAAACAGCACATCCCTAGAGGTAACAGAAGAAAACACAACCCCAACTTCACAACAGAAATTCAAGACCTCATCAAACAACGTGACACTCTTAAACACACATCCCCAACTCCTCTTACACAACACACAATAAACCAAATACAAGCACTAAATACACAAATAAACAACAAAATTAAAGAACAAAAAACACTTAACTGGCAAAGTTTTGTCAACACACTTAACCACACAACCAACACCAGCAAACTCTACAAAACACTTAACAGCATCACACTGTCCAACAGCAACACTACACAATCACATGCAGCCATCACAACAACAGACACTATACCCTCTAACAAACAACAAGCAAACACACTCATCCAACATTTTTCGCACGTCAGCCACCTTCACCCTCACCCTGAAGACAGACGAGTCATTAGACGCAAGAGACGTTTCCCCACTGACCCAGACTACACACCATTCACAAATCATCAGACAAATCACATCATTCACAACATAAAACACTCACCTGCCTGTGGTCCAGACAACATCAGTAACATACACCTTAAACACCTTGGACCACAAGGCATACAAGCACTCACTAACATAGCAAACTACAGCTACTCACACAACACATTACCCAACATCTGGAAACATGGAAACATTATCACCATCCCCAAACCAAATAAAGACCCCACACTACCCTCATCACACCGTCCCATCACCCTCCTTTGTAACCCCTCCAAAATCACTGAGCGCCTCATCATTAAACTAATCACACCACACATCCCCCTTGCATCTTCACAACATGGCTTCAGACCGCTACACTCAACAAACACCCTTCTTACAGACCTCACACAAAGAATTTTTGATGGCATCAACTCAGATAGACCCCCACACAGAACACTCTTAGTTACATTAGACATTAGTAAAGCATTTGATGCCATCCCCCGCCACAACCTCACAAACAAAATATACAACACAAACATGCATAATAACACCAAAAGATGGCTGGCCAGCTTCTTGGGAGGAAGAATAGCCCATGTTACATTTGCTGGTCAGTCATCTAACATTAAAAATTTCACCAATGGTGTCCCCCAAGGCTCTGTACTCTCACCCACCCTTTTCAACCTATACATGCACGACATACCAACACCCCAGGCACCACAAATACACATAGCCTCCTACGCAGACGACATAACACTCACATGTACACACAGAAACGCAGA